>OY757916.1:50116877-50186851 GCA_963585895.1 Sepioteuthis lessoniana
GTCTTTTAGCATAACGTAATACGATAACTGTTAAACAAGCAGTATGAATAAAAAAAAATCTGAGAAATAGATTGTTTTTCTAAAAAAGTGATATTTGGCATAATTTAATAGATTTGGTGAATATAGATTTTGGTATACATCTCTAATTTCTTGTAATTCAAATATCTTGAAATATGTAAAACATTTTTTTAAATCTTAGAAAATTAAACTTGTTAAACTTCGGAGTTTAGATAATGATGAATACTAATAATGATGAAAATTAATGTTGATGAATACTAATAAAAAGATCGATAATCACAATTTATAAAAATCATTATCATTTGGACAATTTTTCGTATAAAATATCGTGACTTAAGAATTAGTTTTAAATGTTAAGAATTTCAAAATTAAATTATCAAAATTACTTTTGTATAAACAAAAACAAATGAATTATAAGAACTTGTCAAGAAATAACCCTGGTATGTATATATATATATATATATATATATATATATATATATATATATATATATATATATATATATATATATCGACATGTATCATATATTCATTATGGATATATCTATAATGGATATTTAAATAACAGATTTAACAGCTCTCGTTATGTAGTACGAAAGTAAAACCATTGGAAATATTTTAAGACCACTGATAAGTACAAATATGTAAAGGAATTTAGATTACTGATTTTTTCTGTATACAAAATCATCATCATCATCATCATCTGTGTATATATATAATTGTGTGTGTGTGTGTGTGTGTGTGTGATCTTAATAAAACTATTTTACAACAATCCATTTTATCATCGTAAATATTACATCATACATTTATTATTCATTGGCACAACGTTTCTTTTCCCTTTTTTTTTTTTAATTAGTCTCACGTTTTATGCGTTTCCCTTTCAAGTCTGTTGAGGTTGAGATTGAATTTATTCACATGTCTATTTCTTAAAAATGTATCTTTTCAGTCATTTTAATCTATCTCTGTAATCAAATATAAAAATTAAATGTGACAGCATCGGCGCTTTGTATTTCCCCAGCTTTTTAAAAACTCCAAGAATCGAACTCGCTTTTTATTTTTTTGTTTATTTTTTGTTAATCAATGAAAACTCTTCATTTATGAAATAAGTAAGTAAATAATCTTTTCGAAGGTCACATTTTCAAGTAATATGACTTAATTTGATGTAATCAGGAGTTGTCTTTTTAACGCAAACATTATAAACGCTGTAATTGGCATTTGTAAAACTCAATAACAATGTTTATTCTGATATATATATATATATATATATATATATATATATATATATATATATATATATATATATATATATATATATATATATATATATATATATATATAATTGTCAAATCACCTTGTCTAACGCTTCTCCAAATTCATATAATGAAAAGTTTCAGATAAAAATTCAGTTAATAACTATGTCAAACTATTAAATCAGCCTCTTTCTGTATGTATATATATATATATATATATATATATATATATATATATATATATATATATATATATATATGTGTGTGTGTGTGTGTGTGTGTGTGTGTGTGTGTGTGATTGTAGCGAAAACTCGAGCAAATACCTAAATATGTTATTTAGTTTCTTTTCTATATAATAATTTCCAAGAAATTCAAGCATATCCCGCAATTAACGCCTACCAGCTTGAGTCGAGGATTATTTTATCACTACATTATTTTCTTTTAGCTTTGTGTCATATTCAGGAAATATTGAAAATAAAGTAGAAAATTTTGAGAAATAGAATATTTATATATATATTCGATGCAAATGCAAAATTATTTGAATATTGACATATTTTTACACGACATATGTTTATAATAAATATTATAAATCTTTGTATGGATAAATAAATTTAGTTTTGTTTACAGGAGATAGTTATAAAATCTATAGACCCTGTGTGTATTGATAAATTGTATTAAAAATATGTTTGCAAAACGAAAACAATTATAAACAGGTTGACAAATTCATTTTCTTTGCAGAAGAAATTACTTATCGATGGTTAAATAACAAGAAAATTTAGCGTTTATTTTTATTTTGATATCAAGAAAAGGAAATTCATAATCAGATTTAAAATCAACATCTTTTTACAAAAGTGACCGAGAAAAATGACAAAAATACAATATGAATTAAATTGATAAAATATTCAGACTTAATTAATATCATTTTAAGTATATTTATATAATAGAAAAAAAAGTTGAGGTTTCAAGTTATAGTGAATCCATCGAAGAATAAGAAATAGAAAATTCATTGATTTATTAAACACAGAAATTTTTCTCATACACGATATAAACTGTGTGCATGACAGAATATTTGTTATGTTACACAAATAATTATGATTTTATATCATCAATTTATTTTAAATTTCACCCTGAAATAAAAAGAAAAAGAAAAAGATTTGTAAGCTGATTAAATATTGAATTGCATTCAAATCTGTAAAATAAATTTTAAAAGTGAATGTGTAATCATTTTATATATCTTTAAACTATTGTAATCATCTTTATCGTTTTTAACACGACATTTCGACTAATACATTCTTCAATCATCTTCAAGAGTACCTCGTAAATCGCAGATATTCATATAACCGAGGTAGGGCGAAAATAGTATCACCCAAAATTACGTTTTAAAACAACAATGATGAAGACATTAGATTACATAATCCATGAAATAATAAAAAGTTATATCATATATATATATATATATATATATATATATATATATATTAATATATTCCACATATATCATAATTTTATGTTTTCTTTTTTTTTTTTTGTCTTTCTTTTTCTTCCTCCTTTTTCTCGAAAAACAAACGGAACATAAATTCTACACAATATTTCTAATAAGTCAAATGATGTAATTTAAAACAACAAACGCTGATTCACTAATTAAACGGACAACTTTTTCTTGTTATACAAATTTTCCCCTAGGTTTTTGTATTTTGTACTTTTAAACATCCATTGTTGATTTAACATTACTAATTTCATCCCTCGTAGTCCTGATGATGGTTCATTCGAACCGAAACTCTATAGTGTCAACTTTGCTTCTCAATAAATCTCTCCTTCTACTTAGATTACCTTGTTATCAATTTTTCTTTATATATATATATATATATGCCTGATATATATATATACATATATATATAAGTGGAGCAATCCAGGGAAAGGAGTAGCGCCCTCCCGTACACCTCTGTGTAGTAGCTATTGAAAAGGGAGCCTTCTATTATCAGAAATATATAAGAAAGAAAAGGATATCAGAATTTCAAAACAAAACATCCAGTATCAAAGAGTTTAAAAGAAAAATATTGAATAAAAAATTTAAAAAAAAACAGATGAAATTATAATTACTCGATTAAAGATATGAATTAATTAATTTATTTATTAAAAGCTTTCTGTTTGAGTTCCACGTAAAATGTGATTAAAGATGTGTATAACTAACGCAAAGACCAAAAAAGCAAGGCGCCTTGAATTGATTATTCCAATCAATATTCTAATAAAGTTGATATTCATCTCCACCACACGGGACGTCATATAACAAAAGATACATCAAATGTCACCGTTTAATTATCTTATTTCATTAAGCAAACTAATTTCAAAGTATTTTACTCTGAATATGCTGAAATCTATATACAATAAAGTATATGTATATATATATATATATATATATATATATATATATATATGTATATATCCAAGGAAGATGAGTTGGGAATGATTCAATTTGAGGATATATAAGAGGATTCTTAAAAATCTCGTGGAATGCACTATATATTAGATATAAATTTGCTCGCTATTAGATAAATTTGCTATATTACTCAATTAGAATATATCAATTAGATAAACGTAATGAACTAATTTTTAAATTCCGCCATAAAAATAGATTTAAACTCATATGAAAATTGGGATAACAATAGTTGGATAAAATTTATGTTATCAGTATTACTATTGGTATTGTTGGTAATAACAGCAATAATAATCATAATGATAAATTAGCAATAATTGTATAATACTTAACTTTTTATAATTTGTGATATAACTATTAATGATTAATCATCATGATCATATTAATGGTTTTAACGGTAATTTGAATGGCAGTATTCTAAATAAAAAGTATGTAAAAATATTAAGACATCAAATAAAGTCTAAATTCTAATCTTAAAAAGAAATGAGATAAAACTCTAAAAAAATCTAAACAAAAAATTAGTTTGATATTATTAATAGTATTCATCGCAACGTTTTCCTTACTAAATAAATAAATATATAAATTGACAGATTATTTTTCTAAGAATAAAATAGGTTAACTTATTGAAAAGATTTAAGTTGTTGAAAGTTCTGTGAGTCATATTAAAAATCTTTTTTTTAGATACATAAGGATACCTGACGCCAGATATTACATCCGGTTTTGACACCAACTTTTAGTCAATATCTTTTTGTCCTCTTTATTTATTTATTCTTTTTAAACGACTAGGAATCCATTAAAAGAATATATTTTTAAATTTTTTTCTCTCCATTATGTGATGGTTTTCTGAAGAGGTTGATTTCTCATTTGGAGTGACCAGCTGAAATAAATTTATAATAGCCAAATGACGGTCTGTTGAGGTTTTCTTCCAATTATATATATATATATACATATATGTATGTATGTATTAGGTTTTATATACATTTAATAGCATGGAGGCTTTTCTGCAACTAATGGTTTCATGCCGTCTTATTATGAAAATCATCAGACACAGGAAGAAAAATATTTGAGAAATCTAAAAAATCGAAAAATACAGTTAGGCGAATGTTTACGTTGAGATTTTTATGACTCTTTGTGTGTGTGTGTGGGGTGTATGTGTGTGTGCGTGTTTGTATGTGTATGTGTTTGTGTTGATTAAATTTGCGTATTACTGTGTGTGGTCGTATTAGAGATTGTTAGAGAGTGTGAGTGTGTACATGCATCTCGTGGCAAAATTATGGTTGTCTTCTGGATGTTGTTGTTGCGAAGTGTAGCGAAGTCCACAGTAGATAAGGATTTGACCGAATAATTTTTTTTGTATGTGGATTCGTGCGTGTGTGTGTGTGTGGTGATGATATTAACTTAGGAACGAATTATCATCATCATTGCATTAAGAAGAAAATAAACTCTTAATTCATAAGCATAATAGGCGAAAATGTATGGTGGGTCTGAAAGGTAAGAATGAGTGGGGTGTTATATATATATATATATATATATGTGTGTGTGTGTGTGTGTGTGTGTGTGTGTGTGTGTGTGTGTGTGTGTGTGTGTGGACTCATACGAAGAGAAGTATATATTTTAGAAAATGAAATATATTCATGAATAAAGAAAATATATTTTTACATTTATCTTATGGTTTAGTTCACAATATTCCGTCATTTAATTTTAATTTACCCTATTTAAGCACAAACACACACACACACACACACACACACACACACACACACACACACACACACACACACACACACACACATGTATAAATATTTAAACGAACTTTCCCTTTTCATGGATGTGCATTTGTTGAGCAGTTAAAGATCTGAAGAAAAATCTATTTGCACAATTGCGTTGTTTATAATCGTCTGCTCATTCAATGACAGCATTTGTTAACCGGAACATCAACTGTCAATGTACATCTGTTATGTGATTGTCATAAAGTAATCAATATACAAAATGTTAACATTGAAAAAAAAAATGAATAAATATAAAAGGAAACATTCTTAAGACTCTTTCCTGAAATACATCTAATTATTCTTTTACATGGTCATAAATTGTACCTTAGAAACTTAGTTTTAATGATAATCTTATATTCCTGCAATTGCTTAGGTTAAAATGTAATCATAGCATATTGATATAAGAACACGAACTCAAAAAGAAAGAATTGAAAATTGATTTATTTCAATTCATCTATTTATGAACATCATTTAGATGTTTAAAATGTAAATTATACGTTCAGTAATTTTTAACAAATATTCATTTACAAGGAATAGTTATATAAAAAATGTACATTAAGAATATATTCCTGTAAAATCTTTACGAAAAATTTTATTAGATATCTTATCGTAAAAAAAATACAAAAAGGATTTGAAAAGCAATGCAAAATATCTCATATATAACTGTAATTTAAAAGGGTTTGTCTGGTCTTGTATATAAAAATTACATTACGTACGGAAATTGCCGTTCCATAGTGGTCACCCATTACAGAACTGAAAAGGCACACCCCTGTTTAACGCCAGTCATTTAACGCTAACTGGTGCTTTCGACATTACCTAACCGTGGATAAATGAAATTGATGGTAAAATGTTTATCAATGTATACATAATTGATTGGTTTTAATGGCATGTCAATACATCTAGAGTTACTTTATGCTTAAATATTAGAGAATAACGTTCATTGTAAGTTCATATTTACATTTTCTGTGTACTTGTTTCTAATACTTATTTTTGTATACTATCCTGTACAATACAAATGATCTTTAAACAAATCTATTTGCCCCATAGATGAGAGCCTAACAGGTCAATTACTCATGCTCATAGTATACTAGAATGATATTCGTTTATACGTAATTGAAAGAAAAATGTTTGTTTGCATAAAACATCATTATCAAATATTTTTATACACATAAACACGTAATAAATGGATATTGAGGAAATTTAATTGCATTTATACTTAACATGTATTCTTATTCACACAATATATATATATATATATATATATATATATATTTATCATATAAAAGAAAAAAACTTTAAAATTACTCACATTTATTGTAATAATATTTATTCATTATTCATAATAATTGTAGTAATATCTATTTCAACAGACCTTATATTTCAAACAATCTACATCTTCAGACAAAGAAATAAGCCCATGTATTTTTTACACACACACACACACACACACACAGAGAGAGAGAGAGAGAGAGAGAGAGAGAGAGAGAGAGAGAGAGAGAGAGAGAGAGAGAAAATACATGTACCGTATACTTTGCATGTATATTTCGTATAACATCGAGCACAATTTATTTGCTAACACTATACTTATTTGCAGTTCTTCTATCATTATATATATATATATATATATATATATATATATATATATATATATATATAATGAAAAGATTATCGATTTTCATATCGTATCTATACATACAAAATTTAGCATATATATATATATATATATATATATATATATATATTCTAAATTTTGTGTTATTCTATTTGTTGAACAAATCGAAAGCATCCAATGTCAAGATGTATAGATACGATATGAAGAAAATCGATAATCTTTTTAAAATAAAAATACGAACAGTCGTTACTAAATATACCACTTTTATTATAGCTGTCTGTCTGAAGACATATATTATAAAGGTGTTACAATGTATAAAAGGAAAATCTTTATATATATATATATATATATATATATATATATATATATATATATATATATATATATATATATGCGTGTGTGCGTGCGTGTGTGTGTCTGTGTCTGTCTGTCTGTCTGTTTTAAAGAATGTAATTTTGGTTTTTATATCAATTCCTTCTTTTTCTTTTTTCCTTTTTATTCATTGTTTTTGTTTCATTACGAGGAAACGTAGCTTGTTGGATTGTGTATGCAATATATATTATTTTTTCTATCATTTTTTGATTAACCATCAAAATATAAGATATTTGTGGCATATTAAGAAGTAGGAAATACAGATACTAGTTGCTTATTTTTATTAGTATTTTATTCTTAGAATTTCTGCATTAATCAGTTTATAATTCAAGATGACCTAACGAAGCAGAAATATTTAAATGGAATTTATTTTGAAAAAAAATTGTTTTTAACTGCGGTTTAATGATTTAAATATTTGATTGGCTTGATAAATGGTTAAAAGACGCTGTTCGAGTAACTTATGGAAAGTTTTGTATATCTAATCACTAACTTAGACTTATCAATAAGGAATTAAGTTAACTAATAAAACTCCTTCGTGACTGTAAATCTAATTAAATATATATATATATATATATATATATATATATATATATATATATATATATATATATGTATATGTGTGTGTGTGTGTGTGTGTGTGTTAGAAATATCACGTGAAATCCAAAATTTTGTTAAGTATTTATTTATTTAATGCAATGTTTTGTTCATTTATGAGTTTTATCAGATAATATTTGGATTTTTTCACATTTTCTTGAAAAGAATGAGAATATTTTTCACAAAAATGCTCACAAATCATTTTATGTTGAAGCTCATCAGTAAGAGAAAATTTTTTCCAATTAATAATCGCTCAAGCAAATATTGGTTTTCACGTCACATTTTATTCAATGTGCTTATTCACACAGAATAGTAAAACAAAGTTTGGGGTAAATTTTTGCAAATAATATTTTAGCACATTCAATCACTGCGCCAAAGTATAGATAATTAAATACTCGCCATGATTTCTTTTAAATTTCAGAATTCATTGTTGATACCGAGGGAGCATTTATGTATCAACAAAACAAAAAGGACATTTTAAACTAATGAACGAATACGTTATAAAAGTCAATGATATCGATTAGAATCGTTTCAATCACTGCTTTTGATTGTAGGCATATTCTAAAAAAAAAAAAAAAAAAAAAAAAACGTGTTAAAGATAAAAATTTAAAGAATACAAATCATCATCATCATCATCATCATCATCATCATCATCAACAACAACAAATACGACAATAACAATAACAACGATAACAATTCCAACAATAACAAAACCTATACATAATTCAACAGTTTATAGCTACCTGTATTGAACTATTTGATTTCTGCTCAAATTAAGCAGAAAACTTTGGTTATCTCCAGATCATCCAGACGTATCTGCTCAATTCTGAAAAGGGTGACCATTTCGAAGCTGTAGATACTGTCAGTAACCTGAGGCATGTGAGCCAGAATAAACGAGGCTTAGTTAAATAACAGCTGTATTTGGTATTTTGCCAACAAGCAAAAACCAATAAGCTTGTTATTTTTCTCGTGTGAAATTCATTATAAAATCAGAATTGTATTATTATATTGATGCAAAATATTCCTGCGTCATCATTTTCATATTGTTAAAGAAATCATAAAAATCTCTGTTGATATTCAACAGTTGATTAGTATATACAGGTAAAAACATATAAATCCGATTTTTATCTGAAAGTGTATGGTATACTACTGACAGCTGGGATGTTGAAGATTGGATGCCTGAATGTTCCCAACTCGATCAATGATGATTTCAATCATCAGTTGAATGAAATATTCAATAACAATAAGATAAACGGCAATATCATTTTTACCACTGCACTACGTCGACATTAACTTTTAACATTCAATTTGGTGGACAAATATTTACCCGTAAGAGAACCTGTATATGATGAAAATATTTATCAAAGTTTTATCCAAGAAATATTACAAAAAGAAAATTTGCGCAAAAATATTTGAGGCTTGGAAAAGTAGAATAATTCATTAAATATACTCAGGTACAGAATAAACTTAAACAATATAAGATATTCCGACATCTTTTGCATACACTTCACGTACGCTTCAGAAATAAACTAAAGTTGAGTGTTTGCCTCGCATCAATAAGTTAATTCGTGGGATCATTTTAACCGAAGTCTCTGTTGAATTAAGTTTAAAAAAGACAAATAGTAAATCTAGGTGATCAGAATTCCTTTAAGTATTTCAATTATAACAATTTTATCGACCTGCTTCTTTATGCCAAAAAAGAGGGAAGATTGATTTAGAGCAACAGCAAGCAAAATCATGTTACTATTTACCAACCCCTCCGCTCGGGCAGGATATGACACAAGGTCAATTTTTAAGCGGAGTTTAACAGGTTTTGAATTCAGAGTTTTCCTTCTCCTAGACTAGTTGCCTCACCAAGGCTGAAGAACCTAGTCCGTCCTACTATTTACCCATAGCTGGAGGGAGAATAAGGGGGTTCATACCTTTCCCAAGGGTATTTGCCCGAAAGTGAACGTAATAGCGCGACTGGAGTACGAACTCGCGTACTACGATTCCGCAGTTCATCGCTTTAACCATTACACCACGAGGACACCCCCAAGCAAAATCATGTTAGTGTAGGGAATTCGATTCCTATGGAATGACCCGCTCTTCTATTCGATATCAGATTAATCTAAGCCAAATAATCATATTGTAAAAGGTTACTTCATCTTGGGGCAATGATCAGGCATAATTTGTTTCAGACATAGATAACCATAATGAATATCTATAAGGGTGCCTTGTTTTGGAGTGTTGCTTAGCAACACAGATCTAACAGATCTTGATATAATGAAATCGATTCTCACGAGTGCTTCGAACGTGTGGCCTTGTGCGGGAATAAGCTAATATCAGGAAATGTTTACACATCTTTTCGTTTAGTAGGTTAAAGCGTTGCATTTTTCTATTGGTACCAATTATTTGTATTTGAATTAAATAAAATCTAACCAGGATTTTCAATGATTTTTTAAAGGCAAGCAGACCTCCTCTGTTTGTGCGATTGGCACAACACTTCTAGTCCTTCTTTCTTTTCAACATCCGTAAAAAACCATAGAAATCAACATTCATTTGATTCGATATAAACACAGATTCACTTTTTAAACAAATCAAAAAATGAGACATAAAAAAAACCTTTCCACCTACATACACTTTAAAAAAATGATTCATACATTGGCACCATGGTTAGAGTGTTCGCCAGGGTCCGGAAGACCGAGGTTCAATCCCTGGTCTAGTCATACCAAAGACTCAAAAAATGGTACTTGATGCCTCCTTGCTTAACACTCAGCATTATAAGGTAGGTATCAAGGGTAAAGTGGAGCAATTCTGGGAAAGGAGTAGTGCCCTCTCCTACACCTTGGTGTAGTAGCTATTGAAAAGGGAGACTTCGGGTCATCCTCAACTAAAGTCGTCAACTTTACTTTTACTTTACATACCCAGCGTTGAAAAAGTCTTTCTTTTTCATATGTGCACGTACCAAAATCTTTTCTTCTTTGTTGTAGATATTAGAGATTACTTTTTACCCTATCTTTCTTAAAACAAGGGGAAGATGCTGTTTGGATGAAGGGTGCACAGTGAGCAGGTTATGATATGTTTTGAGTCTCCTTTTTCCTCTTCAAGTTCATATTCACAGTGACGCACAATAAAAAGTAAAATGTGAATTTTTTAATACTAATTTATGCAAACTTTAGGCATTTATCGGATTTAAAGACACGAAATCTTGTACTTATAAGTTTAATAATAATTCCTAATAAGAAATCATAGGCGCGCATGGCGTAACAGTTATTGTCATAGAAAACAGAAACGGCAAGCTAAGTTCAAATTCTGGCTGAGGCTGTTTGTCTTTCACTTCGAGCTTATGTCCTAAATTGATGGCTTCTTTTCTCAACTATGGATAAATAGTCGGGTAGACTAGACCCTCTTCTATTAGTAAGGGCAATTGATCTAGGAGAAGGAAAACCCTCTACCAACATGGAAATGTAACTTGCTGCAATGAAGGGTTAACATCAGGGGCTTGAATCCCTAATGCAACATTCTGCAACACTAATCCCAAATTGTATCGCAAGTTGCTCTTTCCTCGGATAACAACAACCGATCTTTCATACAACCTTATTTACGGGAAAAAATCACATAGAAAGTAACATGTATAGCAAAATACACAAAAATTTATATAAACATAAAAACCTGTAGCAAAAATGACAGGTATTGTCTCATATCAACTGCATATGCTAGGATGATAAGAATATAAGAAGAAGCTGGCTTTAATTACTTCAGTTTGTCGTGCTGAATACAGCAATTATAAACAAGAAGAAAGTATTGATCGACTTTTGTATAAGTTGAATTGTTATTGCTTTAAAAGTAATTCAATATTTCGAAAGCATTGCATCTTGTGAAATATCCACATTTGGATTATATTGCATCATTGCATTATTTTTGCCTTGAAAATCCGTATTCAAATCATTATTTTGAAAACCAAAAACTGATATATCTCTGGACAATATACAGCTATCGAAGCTACCAAGCAGGCTATTATGTTCTTTATCATATCATATTTACTGACCCCTCCGCTCGGGCAGGATATGACACAAGGTCAATTTTTAAGCGGAGTTTAACAGGTTTGAATTCAGAGTTTTTCTTCTCTTAGACTAGTTGCCTAACCAAGGCTGAAGAACCCAGTCTGTCCTACTATTTACCCATAGCTGGAGGGAGAATAATTGGATTCATACCTTTCCCAAGGGTATTAGTGCTATGTGAAATGCAATTAGTCTGGTCCAGGATTTGAACTCGTGTCGCCATGTCCATTTCCAACGACGATAACCATTACACCACGGGCACCTATTATGTTCTTTATTCCCGTTAATACAATTTGTAAAAACTGAATCTCAGATACAACGCATATAAGTAAAGTAAGTAAAGTTGGCAACCTTAGTCGATGGTGACCCGAAGGCTCCCTTTTCAATAGCTAGCTACACCGAGGTGTAGGTGAGGGCGCAACTCCATTCCCTGGATTGCCCCACTTTACCCTTGATGCTTTACCCTTCATGCTTACCTTATAATGCTGAATATTAAGCAAGGAGGCATCAAGTACCATTTTTTGAGTCTTTGGTATGACTCGACCAGGAAAAGTTACAATGCGTTAATTTTTCACTCGAGGCATTTATCTAGAGCAAATACATAACTATTTTGCATGTTAGAGATTTCATATTTCTTAGGTGTATCATTTATAATTTACCTGACGGCAACTAGCTTGGAAAACCAATATGTATATATATATATATATATGTGTGTGTGTGCGTGCGCACGCGCGTGTGGATTTTAAGTTATATACGATACACATTCAAAAATATAAGCATATGTAAGTGTGCTTCAATAAAGCCGTAGTTTTTACTTTACTGGACTATGTTTTATACTTTAATGAAATCTTAAATGCATTTAATTCAGCGGTAAATATGAATTAATTTGATCGAACTTTTACAATGACAGATTACCATTTTTTATAATAATTACATTTCCGTCTACAGACTTGTTTCATCATCGAGTATCCATCTAAATTTATCATAGGAATATATTGATACACTTAGAGGGACGATTTACGCGAGTTATGTTAAAACAGAGAGAAGAAGTGCAAGTGAGATCTGAACAATAGAATATTCTTCAACATAGCAACACACACACACACACACACACACACACACACACACACACACACACACACACACACGTGCGCACGCGCGCACGCGCGCGCATATATATATATATATATATATATTGGCTGTCTAGATGTAAACAAATACAGAGTCACACAAATATATTCATGCCATCAGTCCTGTCTCTAAGCACTCTCACATAATTGTGCACATGCGCGAAAAACCACGCACACATGCGCAGATGGGCTTGCGAACAAACCTTACTGTTGTATCGAGCAGAACCTATGTGGCGCCACCTATTAAAATGTCTACATTACATAGGCGGCGCCACTTTTTCTACTCAGGCAGAAACAGCCGGAACCAATGAAAAAAATGTAATAATAATAATAATAATGATAATAATACAAAGCTTCAAAGATGCTTGCAGTGACAAGTATTCAGCTTCATCAATGAATACATTCTCATTTTTGTGGGGCTGGGGCCTTTTCATGTTTTATATAAGCTTAAACTAAGCTGGCGTCTGTAGAGTATTTTTAATTTAAAAAGCGATATATGTACTGGCTTAGATTATTATTATTATTATTATTATTATTATTATTGTTATTATTATTAATAATAATAATAATAATAATAATTATAATAATAATAATGCATTAAGTTAGACGAGCCAGACATGCAGGACACTGCTGGAGAAGCAGGGACGAACTCATAAGTGATGTACTCTTATGGACCCCCACACATGGCCGTGCAAAAGCAGGACGACCAGCACGAACATACATTCAGCAGCTATGTGAGGATACGGGATGTTGTCCTGAAGACCTACCTAGGGCGATGAACGATAGGGAGGAGTGGCGAGAGAGGGTCAGGGATATCCGTGCTACCAGCGCGATATGATGATGATTTCCAAAATCAATTACTTAGAATCAAATCAGTATTAAATCACTTTAAAATAGCAGTGATTAACGGGTCTACGTTTCAATACGAGTCATCTCGATCGAATGTTTTAGTGACCTGCAAAAACATAAAAGAATATAAAATTGCAAGGGCTTGAAGTACGATGCCGAGTTTGACCAAAATACAGTATGCTTCATTGGTAATATATACTGTTGATAGACCCCTTATTTTAAACCTATTCAGGTACTGGTATATGTGAAAAATAATGACTTCTACTCTATTATAACTTGCTCGACCAACTGGTACAAATGATACATATAATTTGATTACACACACACACACATACACACACACACACACACACACACACACACACACATACATATTGATAGATAGATAGATAGATAGATAGAATGATAGATAGATTGATTTATTGAACTGTAGAAGTTCAGTGTGGTGAATTTCTTAACTTTGCTTCCTCTTCCATATTGTCTTCACCTGTCATTCACTGCTCACCAATTTTTCAAACATTGAGACGACTGTTTTTATTTAAAAAAAAAACTTCCTCTCACCGAAAAATTAGAGGAAAATCCCTTTAGAGAAAATCTACTCCATTAGAATTCCATTTTGAAAATATAGATATAAATAAGAATGTTTTCATAATTTAATAAGATATCGAATTTTGAAATAGAATTGTTCACCCAACTTTCGACATTCTAACTCTATGCTAGCTGTGCATTGAAAATTCAGACCTAACAGATTTTCAGTAGCCAGAAATTAAGGCCAGCGTTACTGACAAAATTGTGCTATCATGAATTGTTAATGATTTTGATTTATTAATGCAATGAAATTAAGCAGAAAGGGATATTTTGTGGCCAGAAATTAAGGCAAACGCTTTTGATTGATAGAATCGGTTATCATAATGCTATTGTAAATGCATTGCTCATGAGTTTATATCCGAACAGCATTGACATTCAAGAAAAGAGGATATCAATGTTCAGGAATTAATACAAATATTACTGATAGAATTGTAAATATATTGTAAATTCATTGCACCATAAAAATGCATTGAAAATCAAGGAAAAGATTTTCCCTGGTCAAATGTAAATGAAAACATTATTTACAGAATTAGAGGATTATATGAATAATGATTTTATGCCTTAAATTAGTTTCTTTTTATGAGAGATCATTTATATGCAATATTTTTCACTAAATAGTTAAGGTACTCTGGTGGTGTAATAATTAGCGGGTTAGACTAACAAACATACACGAGTGAGTTCGAGTCTCATTTTGTGCCCCTTTCAAATGGCCTTGTGCCACATCTAAGCAAAGAGCTTAGTAAATTACTATTTGTGGTATTATTATCATCATTTTTTGCTCACTGTTTATTAGCACACCCAATTCATTTAATATCATCAAATTAAAGTGCTTTCTAATCAACACACGATTGACAATTGTAACCACAATGATTAAACATGTCAATCAAGTATAAAAATTTGTTCTGGTATTTAAGAAATATCTTATATTTCATTATTCTATTTATATCTTAACTCATTATTTGAGAGTTGTTACAAAAAGCAACAGTAATTAGATGGAGGTGAATTAATCACAGATAATGATAGTGAAAATTCTTTATCTAAAAAACGATAAGATGGAGTAAAACTAATAATAAAATAAAAATAGAAATGAAAATAGAATCAAAATCAACGAGTATGTAGTGACAGAATAACGAAAAACTTATTTATCGCTTAAGGATGAAAAAATGAATATCAAACCCTACAGTAGTGAAACTCTGTAACCAAAAATATGAATATGTTGCTGTCCAAGTTTCTGTCTTACACATGCTTTTTCCCTTTTATTTTTTGAGTTTCAATGCCGTAGAACTTGGTAAAAATAAGATTCATTTTCATTATGTAATGTTCCACTGTAAATAATAAAAGTCCTGGTATCTTTTTTTTATCGAAAATTAATTTTATAAAAAATGGTTGGGGCGTAGCTATTTATGAGCGATAGTATATATATATATATATATATATATATATATATATATATATATATATATATATATATATATATATAATGTTGTTATATTGTTTCCTATATTCATAAACAAAAAGTGACCGATATTAATGAAGTCTGATGATTGATTAAGCGAGAAACTGGCCGTCTTCAAATTACATGGACTCTGTGTCTACTCCATTGAAACTTAGATCTATCTATCTATATAATTATTGAATCGGTTTTTTTTTTTCGATCATTCCAAAGAATACCTATTTATCGGTTTCAGTTTCGGTTTCTTTGTTTAATGACATATCAACCTTCGTGGGTTATTTAATGCTAAAACTAACCTTGTTGAAGAACAGCAAGGATACTATTAAACTCATAGCTGAAGAGAGATAAGGGTATTTATACTTTCCCCAAGAGTATTCGTCAAAAAGTGACCGTAATAGCTTGACTGGAGTTCGAACTCGCTTACTTCAAGGCTGCAGTCCAGCACTTTAGCCATTACGTTACGTGAACTCTCACTTCATGTTACTGTTAGTGAATACCTTACATTGATATTTCATTTAAGAAGCTTAATTTCTAAGAAGTTTGTGCAAAATACTTTCATCTAAAAGTATTCGACTTAATCAAATATTGATTTGGTATTCTCAGTCAGTTGATGCTTGTAATGATTTTTCTAGATTGTACGATGTTTTGTTAAAGACAAGCATAAGACGTGAAGAAACTTCTCACTCAATCATTGTGAACGAGTCATTCATACAGTATACAAGTTTACTCATTTGCGTCTCACTGCCGACCGAGTAAATCTATGAAGAGTATCAATTCACACAAGCGCAGTAAAGTCCCCCACAAGTGGATACTAAGTTATATTAAGGCTATTCTCGAGACATTCAAAATGTCCTACGCGGGCCCCGTCCTAATTAGTTAACAGTAATTTCTACTTGACCACTACAACTAAACGATAATTTACCTGACCAATTCAAATTAAAATAACCCTTGAAAGTTTTCTGTCTACGATTTTTGTTTATGTTCTGTTATTCTCAATTTTATAGCAAATCCCGGTTGTTTCAAACGATTAAAGTATCGATTTCAGAGTCTATATTTTTGTTTAATGAAAAGTGCTCTCACTGTTATGGGGACGTCATCTCCTGCCACTTTTTTTCGGTTGAAGAGCGACGGGTGTAAATATTTAGAACAAGGCTTCTCAAAAATTTTACTTCTTGCGCCACTTATAACCAAATTTAATTTCCATTCACACTCAAATAAATTAATTGAAGATCAACTTAAAAAACGACAAATTTACCGGTGGTTTATACAATTTAAATGAAATAAAAAAAACAGTAAACTAAAAATGCAAATGCACCTTTAATTATTGAATTATTTTTAATTGCAAGGATGTATTTGGTGGACATTAAGGTGATCAAGAATATTAAATTGCCGTTTTGTGTGTTTGAGCAACAAATTACAACGTTCTATGTTCAAAGTACTTCTGTTTGAACATGGCTAAATCCAGATTCCACCATATACGAATTTGGAAAAACTAGTAAAATTGATTCAACAGATACACAGAGTTTGGATATTTTGCCACAGTTTTCAAAATCTGACAACTAGTCTACCTGAGCCATCGATTATTGTCTTCCTTTTATAAAGAGATTTATCAATGCAAACTAGTAAATTTCCTCTTTTGGACTCTGCTAAAGTTTTATTCACCCCATATGGACTACTGCTCTGGGTTCGTAGTAGAGTGACAACAAGTATGCATGCTTAAGTTAGTTAAGTCGAAATCATTGTGAGTGATACTCAGAAGAAGACAAGAGTTACAGCTCAAGCAATCAGAAAAATTTGAATTGTATCGAGTAGTGTTCATTCCATACCGAGAAAATCACATTAAAACCTCCCCTACATTTTAATATTAGAATTCATGTATTTACTCATCTCTTCTGCCGCAAGCAAAATGTGACACAAGGTCAATTTTTAAGCAGAGTAAAGCTGGTTTGAAATCAGTTTTTCTTCCAGTTGCCTAACCAAGGCTAAGATATCCAGTCTGCCCAACTATTTTACCATAGTTGGGAGAGAGCAGGTGGATTTATACCTTCCCTAGGGGAATTAGCATAAAGAGAAACGAAAACAACTTCGTTCAGAATTTGAACTAAGGTCGCTGATTCCATTTCCAACAACCATAATCGTTACGCTAAGTTCGTCTCCATTATTAACGTTAGCATTTAACAAAAAGCTCGCATATAAAACTGTTTTACACTGTCGTCGAATTAAGTATTTACTACAACGGGTATTTATCTCAAAAACATAAAGTTGACAATGGGTAAAGGTTTGGACTTTTCGTCAAATTCGAGCGACGAATTATCAATCACGAACACCAAACATCACCTGACATTTCCTCTGTGAATCTTCTTGCCTGACTCAAACACTTTGTATAAAGAGACATGTATTCGTCTCATTCCAACTGACCCATAAAATGATTAAGTATCACTGCAACGTGAAGAAAACAAAATAAAAAAGTTAAAAAAAAAACACAAAACAAAAACACTTGGATTCTTCTTTAAGTGTAATGTTAGATGGTGTAAAAGTGTCAAGGTCCACAGTTTGGTTTATTAGGTTCAAACAGCTCACAAACCTGTTTCATCGCTTTGATCTTTCTTTGGTGGACAGCACATTAAGTGCAGCAAGACAATCTGCACTGAGAAGAGAATGAACTTCAATTCAGAGCCATTTACGACATGCAACAAACCACGAGGGCTGGACTGGGCTGGTCCGTTTCATTCTAATCCGATTATTTTTACTTCATTCATTTTTTTATTTTTTCCCTAGATCTTCGCTATTTTGTCATTACCTCTCACATGTTTCCATTTTTCACATCATCTCTCTCTGCTTCATTTCATTGGCGACTATCTAAAATTTCCCCTCGCCTCTGTTTTTCTTTTCAGAGATCTTCTTTTATTTCTTCATGTACTTTCTATTTTAGCCTAGTTGTAAAAGCTCACTGCTTTCCCAGGGAGTCATAAGTTCAATTTCTAGATCAGGCAGTGCAAATCTATACATCAGCCTAATGGAGAAGATTGATAGTTAAGAATTCTGAAAAAATCCGAAGAAATTTTACTGGACCGGATACGAATAAGAAAATATAAAAAGATTGATCAGAAAGTATCGAGACTAAGACTAAAACTTTAACTTTTTAAATTTAACGAAATCGAGTAATGAAGCCCAGTAACTTATCTGTTAAAGTGATCGTGTCTAGATATCTTGACAGTAATCTCAAAGTTTAAACAAGTTAGTTCCAATTTGCAAAACAAAGAACATTATAAAGTACATTTCGATACTTTTTGGTTAAAGACAGAATTGTGTAAGTGTATCATTCTCCATAAGCACTATACCCGCTTGCTCAGTGGGACTTTTTTGCTTCTAAAACTGCTCACAATGGTAAGATTTGAGGATTTAAAGGTCATTAAAATAAAAGTGACGACACAGTTCTACACAATACTAAAAGAGCAGTTTCGTCAGTGCTTCGAACAATGGAAAACTTGCAGAAATAATTGTATTGAATGGGGTCTCTTTTGAAGAAAATTAATGTTTCATTCAAATTTCATTCCTGTCTTGATAAATTCAAAGTCAGAAATGATTCTATTTGAACACACTTCGTACTCTGACGGATCAAATAAATGTCAGCATTCCCAGAAGGTTAATACAACAGACTTCAGAAGAAAGTTAAATTTCTAAACATTTTACAAAGACAACAAATGATCAGAAAACTAATGAAAATCTTTGGAATAACATCTAAGAAATTCATACAAAATTACTTTCATCATAGACTGATGAGTTAAAAACTTATAGCCACCTGCCTGCGTCCCCATGTTCCCTCAAAACAGCTCTGACTCGATCAGGCATAGACTATACATGACTTCTAAAAGTTCATGAAATCTTTAGAAAATTTTCTTAAATCAAACCCTTTCTCAAAAACTTATAAAATAAAATAAAGATAAACTATTGCTATTCGAATTCGTATTGTATTGGTAGGTGTTATATCGAAGTCTATCAATTCTCCTGTTTTTTTAAACTTTTCTCTTCAATTAGACTTTATTTCTTTCATTGTTCCACCCCATCTTTTTTCACCTTTTTCGTGTCACTATTTATTATAAGTGGGTTACACCCTTTTCACTCTACACCCCCGGGCCTCCATTATTTTCCCCTTCAGCTTTCAAAGCGAACTACTTAACGGCTGTTTTGATTCCACCAACTCTTTCCGCGCTCTGACAGAGCCGCTTTCAATTGAATTAGAGCAGTGGCGGTGAAGCACAATGAAATGGCTAATACAGCGTCCATAGTTTACATTAAAATCACTACGTGTCATCGCTTACAAAACGACATCCAAACGTCAACAGAACCTTCCTGATATCACATAATGTTTGGTACGTGCATTGGTTATTGCTTGGGTTTAGCACAACTTGGTTTCTATAGGATGAATTAAATTTAATATAATAACATTTGGTCATTTCGTTGCGGCAGACTTTTGGGAAAACTGCTCCTTCAGATCATTCTTAATAAGTTCGATCCTCACTGGGTGTCCTTAGGTCCAAACCAAATTAAATTTAACAATTGATTTCGCTCAACATATATATAAGTGAAGATACGTGAAATCATAGAAAATACAACAATTTGAGAATTAAATTTTAGTTAAAAACGAAAAATTAATGAACAAAAAAAAAGTGAAATGAAGATCATAAAGACATTGAAATTTCCTTTGACAACGTGAAAAAGATAAATTGTTTCTTTTAATTATCAGTTTTATTACACATTGATTTTTAAAGTTTAGTTTCCTTGTTTCATTACATTTCTCTCAGCTTCATTTCATTTGCGACTATTTCACTTTCCTTCTCTGTATTTCCTCTTTTATGGTTTTATGGTTTTATTTTCTGTTCTCCATGTACTTTTCTTCTATCGTAGTGAATAACTCATCTAATTCCCGGGAAGCAATGAATTCAATCTCCCGATTAAGTAGCCCAAAAATATACAACTGCTCAGTGGAAAGACAGATTGGTATCATTAAAAAATAATTCTTTAAATATAAATGCACGTATGTGAACTGCGAGTTTTGTCGGTCTAAATTCGTTGGCAAGAAATCGTCGTCGCTATTATTAATGTTTATCGTCAGTATCATTATTATTTTGAATTTTTCTCGATTATTCAAATAAAATTAAGCTATGTAGCAATGGGGTTGAAATTCTATTTCATTTCCCACACTTTAAAAAAGTTCACTCTTTAATGTGGTCATTGTAGATTTCATGCTCTAAGAATCTTGAAACAGTTTTCTCACACTTCAAAAATATCATAGCATATTTCTAGTGTTTTATATTTTTGTATATTTGTAAAATCGTTTGATTGAATGCACAGACTGACAAAAGAAACCTAGGAATTGAAAACTAAGTTGAGCCTGTCAGTAATAATTTGTTCGTGTGAGACCGTCGATATTCCAGGTCACTGTCCTTTAAGAGCATTTGAGACTATCTTCAAGATATGTCAGCATTGAGATAAATATGTGTGGAGCATAATGACTACTGATACACAAATGGAATCGACACGCCGGTTGGGTTCTGTTTGTACTAATTCCATTGCTAAAGGCATGAATCAATCTCTTCTACCCCCAGCGATAGATTGAATATTATGGCAAACTGGGCTTTCTAGCCTTAGAGGACAACCATTCGAAGAGAAAGACCCAAGAATTTTGAAGTCATGATAGGCTAATGTATTTAACAACTACGTGGAAACAGTTAATTCTACAACGAAGATGATAAACTATTCGGTCCAATGTTGTTTCAAATTTTTCTTTATTATTATTTTTTCAAATATTCAGTAACGTATAAAGCTAATTCAGTTTATCACGTACAAATAAAAGACAATTATTTTGTTATTATCAATAATTTTGATTAATATTATCTTTCATCTTCCTAGTTCTTGTTGCTTTTTTATGCAACTCACTTGGGTTTTCACTTCACAGTTTGCATCGGTAGCAAGAATAAAGAATAAGCAATAAGAATTAGAAAGATAAAGGATAATAATAGTCAAAATTTATTGTCATAATAACGATTGACGAAGTTTCATAAAAAAGACAAATATTTTTTTTTTCGCCATTAGCTTTATTGAATAACTATTTACCTTTTTTTTCTATGATCTTCTGACATCTTTTAAGCAACTTCATGATATAATCAACCGGGAGCTTTTTCACTTTTCTTAGAAAATAATTGCTTTACGTACCTTTAACCATCTTGTTTTTTTTTCCGTAAGAGAATTCTAAAAAGACCGGAATAAATGTTAATTGGAACATTAGATCTCTGGTGAATACGTCGACCATGTCGTGCGATCGAGCGGCATTATAATGGAATGTTTCTTTCTTTCTGATAATTAATTTCTGGCGCTTTTTGACGGTGGTTACCTCAGTTTGTTTACTTGAGAATAATACTTGTTTGAATTAATTTCAGAAAGAAAGTAGAAGACTCTCTTCAAATTCTAATATATGTATAGAATAATTGAAAAAAAAATTAGTCGAAGATAATTCTGCTTGTTCCATGATACTTTGCGTTTCATCTTGTTGAAAATTATCCATCGTACGTCACAACTTTTTAAAAAATGAAACACCTAAAAATGGTCCAGTTGGTTATTTTTCTCATGTGGAAGTTGACTATCAAAATGACTAATATAGCCAATTGTCTGCAAATCATTTTAAAGGATATCGTGGATTATTTTACCAAAGCCTTCTTTGTAGAAAGACATCAGTGGTACTAATAAACCCATAGCTGGGAGGATAAAGCGTTTTATATTTCCCATTTTTCAAGGTTCAATCAGATAAATATATAGTTAATTCTGAAATTTTCAAAAAATTTCGGCGGAAAGATTTTGCTTGAAATTCTTCTTAATCGTATATTTTTAAATTTATTGCCTTTATCCAAACCGTTTGCCAGTATTGCCATAAAAAGCAAATTAATTATAATAATTAATGGAAATAATTATCTAAAAATACAAATGAATAAAAGATACTATTAATACTACTAGTGCAAAAAAAAAAAAAGAAAAAAAAAAAAGATTGAACAAAAATGGCACTTAAAAAAAAAGAATAGGGGATGGATTTATAGGTTTGATTTTCTCATTCTTTATTCGTAGCCCAGTAGGTAACCAAGTTTCCTACAAACAAAGTTCAAGTCTCAACGAGAGATTATTCAATATACTGTTCCTGTCAGTCGTAGAATTACGACCCGAGTCTATTGTGATAAAAAAAAAAAAAACCAAAAGTCAAAAACCAAAAACTTTTGGCTTAAAGATGAAAAGGAATACTAGTCAAAATAAAATATAGATATGCTAGTGTTTTGCTAGTCATTTTGATGAATTTTATCCCGTTTTAATCAATTTTTCACAGAAAGGACTCTCATTATTCACACACACACACACACACACACACACACACACACACACACACACACACATACACACACACACACACACATACATGGATTTATGTAGATTTAAACTCATGCACATCAATAGAGAAACCTGGCAGTATGCAAAAATAAGCAAAGAAAAGAAAAAAATCATATTTGTTCTAAATCTTTTATAACGCGAATATATTTGTTATAAATCTGAATGCATCTTTTAACATTTTACACATTCATTTTCCCATTTGTACGCACATTTTAATTTGGGAGTGTTTAGAAAATTCACTAGTACATATATACACGCGGAAAGATATGGACATCGTCACTTTGGTGTGGATGTTTTGATTCTTTAACTAGTCTTTTAAATCATTACAACTAATTGTGAATTCAACCCTTACTGAATGTTAAATGGTTATTATCTTGTGCCAAACTAAGCTAAGCCAATTGAGTACCAACGTAATTTATACACACATTTATCTATTAACACTGGCCCTCCGTCACGAATAGTATGTGACAAGATCATTTCCTTCTTTTAGAATGGTTACTTAACCGAGGCTAAAGAACACATTCTTCCCTTCTAGTTGCGTATAGCTGGTGCGAGAACAGGTGGGTTTATGCCTTCCCCAAGGGCATTAGCATAAAATGAAACGCAAACAGATTTGAATTCGGGCGCTGATTCCATTTCTTACGACGATACCCTTTACACTATGCGCCCCTCTTTTTACATACACATTTAATTATCGTCATTCCTGGCAACGAGGACGCTACTTGACATGCAAAATTTAGAGAAAAAATGAAAATTAATTTAAAAGGGAGTAAAATATAAATGTAACTTTCGGTTTTAAGGTTTTCGAGAAATATTTTGTTGGAAAAAATAGCGCCTTTGCCGCTGAAAATTTATTTTGGTCATTTTAGTATTTGTCTGTCTCGTAAAACAATGTAGCACCTTGGGCGGTTAAAATCAGTCAAGTGAATTAATGGTCCGAATTTGCTGTCTTTGATTCCTGCATTGTCTTCTAACCTCTAAGCTATTGGTTGCTCTTCACCCCCACCTCACTCACTTAAATCGAAATGTGTCGCATCAGCTACTTCAGTCATCTGCAATCAGCTGTCTGAGTTGGTGCCTGATATATAGTATTGATAATGACATACAATAATGTATTACGTCTGTCCCATAATAGTTACTACATTTACATATAAACTTCATTCACTAAATTTAGCAAATATTACAGGACAGAGGGTCACCTCGAGAAGTGTAATGGTTCACAAGTTAGACCAGATTTTCTCATTCCAATCCTCACTGGATACCCTACGCTTCTGGCCTTTGTCAAACAAAGATAATTTTAAAAAATCAACTATTATAGACAGTGTAGTATATATTGAGATTAAACTTTTGCTGGCTTTAGTCTTTGTAAAATTGAATTTGTTTGGAGGATCATAAAAATTATAAATCCACTAACAAACAATGATATACTCAACTACTTATTAACGGCAGTTAAGCAACTATGACCCTACTCAGTACTCAAAAGAGTGGCCACTTAGTAACTGCACTGTAAGTAACCTAAGGCCTTTGAGGGTCATCTGAAAAGTTCGCAAGCTGAACAACATACTCTCATAAAATGTGACTAAATGAGATTTATTTTTTAATATAGTCCTTGTTGCGATCCACGCTCTTCTTTCATCAGTGTTGCAATGTGTAGATCCTACTGGTCAAAAAAGTCATCAACAGCAGATATGATGTCATAATATGAACTTTGCAGCTCATGAAGTTTTCAGTCCACTCTTGTATGAATCAAATTAAGAAAAGCCTTTTTTTTTTAAATTTACGTTCAATTAGTGCTGAAAGTACCGATTTTTATAAAATCACCAAAGTTAAGTAACGATTAACCTGCTCAGATGGGTAACCACTTAGTAACGGCATTCAACGTAAGCAACATGTGTGTCTGTGTGTCAGACTAAACAAAGCTTATGAATTAAGAACAAACAATGATTCATCTATAGCGACACACATGTAATCACTCGCATAGGTACTTGTGTGAGTTTATATATATCCATATGTACAAAAAAATGCACACACACATGATATAGCGTACTCAGCAGAAACGTGTATTCTCCACACATACTCACAAACAAATATAGCATATAAACACTCATGTATGCATTAAGACAAACGCAAACATATATTTACGTACGTACTCATGCTGGTATACATCCAAAATAATGACTCATCCATACATAATGTGGTATTTACTCATTTTGGAAAATTTTGCCCCAATTCCCAAAATAAATACTCAAACCCTACTCTCAAATAAATGAATAGATAAATAAAAATGAAAAAAAAGAAGCAAAATCAATATGTTCGTCTACAACCTGTTACCTTCATTGATTTCTCATTGTTGTATATACTTTTTTAATATGCATCTCAATTCAAGGTGGCACACAGTTCGTTAATTAGCATTTTCTAACCGACAACCATCAAAACAAACAGGCTTAAATTATTTGCACCCAATGCCTTCATTCGTTACCAAATGAGCTATTTGTATGGTAAATAAGATAGAAACAATAGCAGATTCAGGGTTAGATAGAATTTCTTTTTTTTAGAAGGACTGACTGATTGTTTAAACCCGGCTTTATTCCTTACGCATTCCTATGTTTAAAAAAGATTTGAGAAAATTAACAAAGAATTCTTGCCGTTGCTATTTTTTTTTTCGAATTGGTAATTTTTTTATCATTTCAATATTTCTATTGGTGCCAAATTATCAGAAATTTGAAAAAAGAGCACTAAAAATTAATTGTAATCCTGTCGGATGCACACATACACATATGTATATGTATGTATAAATATTTATGGATAGAAGCACTCATAGTGTAATGGTTATTGTAGGAAATGGACCTAGCGATCCCTGTTCAAATCCTAGATAAGGCTGCTTGCATTTCACATACCCTTTGCAAAGATATGAATCCAACTATTCTCCCATCAGCTATGAGTAAATGGAGGGACAGACTTTTTAACTTTGAAGTAGCAACCAGTCTAGAATAAAAAAAAACCCTCTGAAATCAAACTAGTCGTACTTCGTTTAAAAATTGACCTTTGTTGCGTGCTACTTATGACGATGTGTTGGTTAAACACACACACACACACACACACACAAACACACACACACACACACACACACACACACACACACACACACACACACACACATATATATATATATATATATATATATATATATATACGTGTGTGTGAGCCTGCGCTAAGAGGTGCACAATCCCTCTATTGGGAAGTAGGATCAAACTCGTTGCACTTGCAAATTGTCATGTAAGACTAAGTTACTAGTTCTCAATCGCGGTATTTACTTGGTGTGTGTGTGTGTGTGTGTGTGTGTTTTAGAGAAAGGTGTAAGAGACAATAGAAAATGATATCTTCATTGAATATTTAACATATATTGATGAAAAATAAAATTGCAATACTCTGAATATATGTACTAATTTCCTCAAAATGAAACGTGCAGGATTACATTAAATGGTCACATATACAAATCAATACATGCACAGATTCCAAAATAAGGGTTGTATCGACAGCTGTGTCAAACCTGTGTTTATATTGTATCAGATTAAAGCCGGCATTCTGTTTTGGGTTGTTACAATTTTATTTTCTGTCAGCCTAGATATAAAAAATATGTATTCAGACAAAATATCTTTTTGAGGAACTCTCTCTAAAGTGGCTAAAGTGCTGAACTGCGATATCGTTATTAGCGAGTTTGAATTCCAGTACATTGACTTTCAGACAGATGATCTTAGAAAAGGTAAGAACCTTCTTATTCCTTCAGTTCTGGAATAAATAGAAGCACTACTGTTCTCATGTAAGAATTGTTTGAGATCATAGAAAGCGAGTTCGAACTATATTCTTCAAGTAAGTGAACCTGTTAGCAATTCCAGCGGTTGGGGTTCGAATGCCTTCAAGAGATATATGAATATTTTTTGAGTGGTATTGCACCATCTTGTTTAAAATAAAAACAAAAACAACCAACTCTGCCCACAAAAACAATATAACAAAAACCTTCAAGATACAACCGAAATTGGTTTGGTTTGGTTTGGTTTCTCTGTTTAATTGCATAACAACATTCGTGGGTAATTCAATGCCAAAACCATCTTGTAGAAGATCATCATTGATACTATTTAACTCATAACTAGGGCGGGGAAATAAAGGGGTTTATA
The DNA here is from genome assembly GCA_963585895.1 of Sepioteuthis lessoniana. Lineage (NCBI taxonomy): Eukaryota > Metazoa > Mollusca > Cephalopoda > Myopsida > Loliginidae > Sepioteuthis > Sepioteuthis lessoniana. The sequence continues at coordinate 50,144,599 of OY757916.1, forward strand.
CATTTCCCAAAGGGAAAGGTGAAGAAGTGAACGTAATAAAGGCAACTGGAGTTTGAACTCGCTAACTTTGATTACAGCAGTCCAACACTTCAGCCATTGGGATTCCCCACTACATTTCATATGAACATCGTTTTAGCGTTCTAGGATTACATCATCGGAATGCTAAATTTCGAAAGTAGAATTTTTTAAAAAGATCAACGTTTAAATTTTTTTCTTAAATTTTTAGGTCTTTCATCCATCAAGAATTTCTGGGAAATGAATTTGAGTAGATTCCCAGAGTTTGAACAATACTACACTTATTCAAGGGCACCTCGAGTTGTGTAATGGTTAGTAAGCTTGACTAGCAAACCTGCGAGAGTGAGTTCGAGTCTCATTGGGTGTACCATTCAATCGGCCTTGTGCCATATTGAAGCAAAGAGCTTCGTAAATTACAATACTACACTTATTTCCCTATTTGCAGACAAGAAAAGTTTATTTTCAAGAAATCCTTATCTACGATGTTTAATAAGATATGCATTAACGAAGGATTGCGACCAAATGCACTCATATTTGTGTTTTTGGGCATATATATATATATATATATATATATATATATATATATATATATAGTGCTCAATATCAGTGATAGAGCATATATGTCTAAGTTAAGATAACGTGGACACAGAATCAACGGTGCTCAGTGACTGCTACTTCCTCGCCTATGCGATCATCGGTCCAATGAAAGAGAAACAATCTTTTCGTATCTAAAATAGATTGTGTATATATATATATTCAGTATCACTCATTAATATACACTTGACAATTTTTATTATAAAAAGTCAATTTACTTACTCCAGAATTTTATCATTTCCTATGGAACATAATAAATTAAAACATATTATTGTGATTTATATTCACATTCTACAATACTGAAAGTCTGTATAATATGAATATGTAAAAATAGATAAACTACTCTGAAAGAAGTAAATTCAAATCAATATTTTATGTGGACACTTTTAGTTTTGATTACTGCTTATAATCTTAATGACATTATTCTCACAAGATTTGCATAAGCAGTTGCTGAAATGTTTTTTGCTTAATCTTCCACTGGAAATTTTGAAATCCTCGGATCTTTGGTTCAGTCAAACATGCACTTTTTATTTAAAAGATTGGTTGGGGGTTCTAATTCATGGCCAATATGTCATAAGTAAGACATACAGATATATATGTTGCCCATAAATAATATATATGTGTGTGTGTGTGTGTTTGATTGCAAATAAATTTATATTGAATTCCACTGTAGAGACATCTCACCAGATTTGAGGTCAACAGGTTAGTCTCACAGACCATTACGATTATAACTAAATTCGATCCTCACTAGAGCTTCACATTTGATATTTTCTGCCGTAGAGAAGGTTAGTAACTATCGTGAACTCCCCCATAAAAAAATCGCAGATAGCAGGTGATAAGAGATGGAAATGTTACAGTGTTACTTCGTGTGACGAAATTCTTGGTTTCTTCACATGTATAATTGATACAATTCACACCAAATCCACTTGGTAAATAATTAAAATAAAATTTCAATCGAAATAACATGGTTTGAAATATTTTATGCATTTAAATAAAATAAGGCCATCCTGAGCGATAATTTTTTGATTTACCTAAATTTTTATTGGTTAAATTTCAAAACTATTACATCGTTGGCTTTTGATAAAAGATGTTTCACAATTCTGATATCCCATAGTCTTGAAGAGAAAACTGCTCGAATGCATATGATGAATATGTTGCTTTGTCAGCGTTTGGGTAACTTTACTTGGTATCCATATCAAAATTAGGATACACTATCGTCCATAAATAAGTATACCCCTACCAATTCTTTTAATAAAAAGTATATGGTAAATAATTGACAGTATTTATCGATCTATAAGAGGATTTGCGCAGTTATTTGTTCGACGGTTGCTTACTGCAACTTATCAGTCTATTTCGATCTTCATTAGACCGACACAAAATAATAATACCAGCATTCTTATAGCTCTTATTCATTTAGACATCTTATATGTCGGTAAATAGATGAATAGTAAAACTGTTTAAAACACCCACTAATGTACTTAGTTGTAGCTTCATAGAGAAGACTGCAGTGAGTTGACAGGATCTTATGAAATGGGGGCGCCATTTATCAAGTTCAAGCGGGGGCGAGTACAAATAGGAGGGAAGGAAAGTGTAAAGATCGTTTACATTTTAAGAAATAACTCATAAAAGTTTATGTTACAAACATAGGGGTGATTTTAGCTCCCACCCCGTTTTGGTGACTAGCTCGAGTCATCATCATCATCATATCGTGCTGGCAGCACGGATATCCCTGACCCTCTCTCGCCACTCCTCCCTATCGTTCATCGCCCTAGGCAGGTCTTCAGGACAACATCCTGTATCCTCACACAGCTGCTGAATGTACGTTCGTGCTGGTCGTCCTGCTTTTGCGCGGCCGTGTGTGGGGATCCATAAGAGTACATCTCTTATGAGTTCATCTCTGCTTCTCCAGCAATGTCCTGCATGTCTGGTTCTCCTAACTTGAATAGATTTCGTGATAGGGGGCAGGTGGCCGTACAGTTGGTGTCTCGTGGGGTGCCGCTGCCAGGACTTGTTCAGCTAGTAAGAACTCAAATATATCTATACTTTGATTATAACAGTTACTGAAAGTTAAACATTCTTATGATAAAGAATAACGCGAGTTAAAAAAGAAAAGTAGCAAAGGTTTACGTTTAAATGACCCCTTGAGTGATCAAAATTTAAAGGAAAATATTTTAAAGATTACCTGTTGATATCTATCAACAGTAATTTTTAATTTCTAAAATAGCATTCTCTACACATTTTTATATAAATTGTTTTAGTTGAATTATTCCTCAATTCTAAAAAAACATTCATATTTATTATCAAATCAATTCTTCATCGAAAAGGATGTGATTGGGTTTCGGGTAATTAATAGAGCTGTTATTAAGAAATAAAGTCTGTATAGTGTTCAAATACTGTTTGATTCCAACAGGGTGCATTACAATTATACCATTTTTTCAAAGTCACGACAGGTTCGTCTCTCTCCCCCAAATCCGTCGTTCTAAATGTAGTGTTTACTTCGATTTGAACATCAGCCGCTGGTACTAAGAGCAGGCTCGGATACATATCATTTTGTTAGAATACACACACACACACACACACACACACACACACACACACACACACACACACACACACACACATGCAATTCACCGCACGGACACCGACAATAATATATATATATATATATATATATATATAACACATCTACATCAATACGTAAGCGGAAACAAGAAATTTTGTCCATAACTAATGAGATGCAAACGTTCCTTAACAGCTATATAAGTCCATAAATATGTACACCACGCCCCTAAAGATCATTAGATAAAATGTTAATTTTCTTAATATAGTAGGATTTTATCATTTGTATTTGGTACACATTTTCGGAAAAAGTGTGTGTGTGTGAGTGTGTGTGTGTGCGCACCCGCGTGCAAACGTATCGGTTTACGTGGGTGTATCTGTGTGTGTGCATATATATATATAATTTATTTCTATTTTAAGTTGATCCCTACTTTAACTCTAGCAGAGTGAAAAAATCCAAATATCAATCAGGCTATATATATATATATATATACTTGCTGTATCAGTGAAAATTCCCCGGAATGTATGCATAATAACTGGAAAAATTTAATTCATAAGTAACATTCTGATATAAATCGTCACAAATACCGGACAAAAATGAAATATAATCATACTACAAGAATAATCTTGAATGGAAAAATTCAAGATTCCGTTTTGTGAAGTAAGAAACTGATTTTTGTTGGTAAAAATAACAGCTTATTATTTAACTTATATTTGGTTGGTCCAAGTTGTGATAAGGGTAACGTTGCTAGTTCGTGATAGCATCAAGGTTAATAACATGATTGCTACCGAAAATAATTATAAAAGCAATCAACAAAACAATTGCTTATTAAAAAAAGAAAACGTTTATTAAAAAAATGGGAATAATAAAACATAATTATTCATTTTCAATCTAATTTTGTTTTCTCTTTTGATAAGCAATTCTTAAATCAAAACATGCAAATCAGCCGGCCCAATCACGAGAAGGCTTCTCATAATCTTGTATGAGGCTAGATGAAGCAGTTGTTTTGGTGACAATTTTATGTAGAATCCAGACAAACTAACAGAAGAATATATCAACTTTATATATATATATATTTTTTTTTCATATATACACGCACACATGCTTTTACATAAGTGAATACCAATGTTTTCCTGCAAATTAAGAATTCCGTCAAATTTCGTATCAAATAGTAAAATTCTTCAAAGTTCAATCAATCAACAGAAAACTAATAATAACAGTTAACAGAAGACTAAGAATAATTGAATGTATCACTCAGAAAAGACCTATAAATACGGAAAGGTGCATTGACTGATGTAACGGTTGCCATTACCGAAAACGGAAAGGGAGAACCGAGATCGAATTTCACTAAAAGCTTTTTGATTTTTTATGCTTATGAATTTACTTTTTTATTTCATAGATGATAGAGAAGAAAATGACCAGGAAAACTATTCCTCCATAACTACTTTACCTTTAGTGGTATCAGCAAAAAGCTGTTATTGTCAATTATTTTTATTTTTTTTTATGTATTCGAACATTGATTCAAATTTGAACTGTTTTTCATTATAGCTATTACTATCAGTAAAGATGGGGTTTCATTTAAAATGCTTTTCAATCCATCTAGGGTAATTTTATACCTAAAGGTTAGGGAATTGCGTTCATTGTACATTCATATTCACATTTTTGTGTAGTTGTTTCTTAAGAGTTCGAATAATTCTTAAACAGATTTATTTGATCCATAGATCAGATCCAAACAGTTAACACCACATCGGGTCATGGTGAATCTGGGAGTAATAATGATGAAGGGATACTCCTTTCTCCTCAGGTCTCCATGACCGGAGCCTCGCCATCAGATGCATCTTTTGGATTGTCTTACACTGCAGGGAATGCAATCAACATATTCTAAGCTCACCGACATGGTTAGAGGAACACGGTATATTTGTCAGCTTGTCTCTTTTTATCTTAACATGTTTCGAGAGAAAAAATGACGTTAAAAACCTCAGTTAGAATCTTTATGATTTCAAAATTCTATTTATGGTTGTTGCAGTTCAGTGAAAGAAAGAGGAGGAAAAAGTGATTATTTTCCTGGCGGGAATAATCAAGTGTGAGTATAAATAAAGTTGTGCTACATCCGGGTATGGGAAGCGTTGAAATACTAAAGACTTTCAATTAGCCAGCAGCTGACAGGAAAACGACTGCTGTCGATCTTTTGAAGGTTATTAGAATTCATTTACGACTTCATCAACCGGAAGTATCGTTAGAATTCGTTTCACTCTTTTACTTCATATCCTGTATTTATTTTTTTAAATGTCAGATTAATTTTGAAACGGGCGTCACATGATTTGTTTTGTAACGAATGCCACATGGCTTATTTGGTTTATTCTAATTCTACAACGGCGATGGGATATAGCACAAAGTTTAGTTTTGTATCGAGTGTCACATGACTTGCTTTGCAAATCGTGTTTCATGGTTTATGTCGAATTTGCTTAAAGTGAAAGTGAAACTAAATAACATGCACATTTATCATTTCATTTATTTGCTGGAATCTATTTCCTGTTTTTTGTTTTCGTAAATGAACTGATATTTTCATTATTTATAAAGAGAAACAATCTCTTTATATATAAAACACAATTTGGTTAAGTGCACACACACACACACACACACACACACACACACACACACACACACACACACACACACACACACACACACATATATATATATATATATATATATATATATATATTAGGTATATTCATAAACGAGAAACTGACAGTTACCAAATGCTATTGACTCTGTCTACGGTATCTTAACTTGCGGTCCATACACTTCTATCAGTCTTACAGTACTTGGATACCATTTGTCAATAAAGTCATCAACAGCAGATATGACTTTAGCATCTTATATATATATATATATATATATATATATATATATATATATAGTTAGTTAGTTAGTTAGTTGGGTAGGGTTTGATAGCATATGAATGATTTTTGGTTATTAAATGCAAAATCCTGTTAATATATATATGTCAAATACGTAAACACATTTTGTTGATAACATTTTTAAAGCGAACTTGAGCTCATTTTTTGCACATTGTTAAAGTTTCAAGTATTGCTATATAACCGACACAATTTAACATCAGTGTTTTGTTTGCATTCATAGTTTACAGATAATTTCATTTTTAAATGAGTCACAACTAATTTCCATACTAACATTGGTATTGTTTCTATACAGTTAAATTGTTTCAATTATTGCCATCTAACATTAGTAATTCTATTCAATATCAATCATTTATTTGTACAGAGTGAAGTGGTTACAAGTATTGCTATTTCAACACTAATCATTCATTTGCACACAGTCAAATGGTTTCAAGAATTGCAATGAAATACCAATAATTCAATTTAGGCACGCAGTTAAAAAGTTCCAAGTATTGCAATTTAACGCTAACATTATTTGCAAGCAGTTAAATGGCTAAAAGAATTGCTATGTATCACAAACAATTCAATTAAACATCCCTCATGTCGTTAAACACAGTTAAAGGTCAAACAGTTCTATTTCAAACAACTCAATTTAGCATTTGTCATTTGTTTGCAAACAGTAAATGTCAAAATAGTTCAACTTGACTCGTTGATAAGATCCTATGAGGTGCTACCGCTCCGAGCTAGAGTGAATCTGGGAGCGATAGCAATAAAGGGGTACTCTGCAATCTCCAAAACTCCAGGACTGAAGCCTCACCATCATAATTTAGTGTAATAAATAGGAAACTCGTTGTTGCGGCTATTACCCCTATGTAGTCGGTGTATTCCACCGTCCCAGCCGACTAGGCTATATATATATATTGTCTTGGGTAGAGTATGTACATACTAGGAGGTAAGAAATATTTGATGAAAATCATATAATCTTTGGACATCTTGTGATGCCGTAATACTCATACTAGTGTACCGTATCGGATGCCTGCGCAATTGCAGGTTACTACAAGTAATTACTGCCGACTCTTTATATCCGCAGCTTCAACCAAGTCAGGATTGAATATACTCGAAAAGATTTACACAAAGTTTTGATTAGCACGATTTGGATTTTCTGTATACTGATTTCACGAAAAATTTCTTTGGTTATTCCCACCGATCCCAACATTTAATAAATTTTCTCCCCCACCCTCTCTCTTACTTTTCCCGCACTTGTTCTTTGTGCATTGTTCACCATTTATTGTATCGTTTGCAGCTTTTTTTTTAACTCTGAAATTTAGAATAGAAACTTTAGATATTAATGTTTTATCAAATAAGCTTTTATCAAAACCCGTTCATTAGTTGATTTTTCGTAGGTTTTTAAGATCAAAGTATCTTTTGCATAAATATTTTCCTTAATTATTATTATTATTATTATTATTATTATTATTATTATTATTTACTCATTAGAGTTTTTCACATCAGCGTTAGTTGATAGTCTTTCACTGGAGTTTGAGTGACAGCAAGTCTCATCAGGTATCCAGGACTCTTCTCAGTATTCTGGTCGTTCTAAATAATGCTGTAGTTTGGATGGTCTTCATTCGTCTGCAAACTTCCAAGTCCTCCAGTCCTTTTAATAATCCTTTAGTTATTGTGCCAAAACCACCAATTACAATTGGTACAATCGTCACTTTTATGTTCCACAGCTTTTTCAATTCTCTAGCAAGGTCGAGGTACTTATCCTTCTTTTCACATTCTTTCAGTTTTATTCTGTGGTCAGCCGGGACAGCAAAGTCCATAATTTTGCAAGTTCTCTTCTTTTTTTTTTGTTGTTGATTTTTATTAGGTCTGGTCTTCTGGCCAAGATTAGGTGATTGGTCTGTACGTAAACGTCCCATAGGAGTTTATGTGTGTCATTTTCTAGGACAGATGCTGGGTTGTGCATATACCATTTGTTCGTATGGTCAAATTTCATAATTATTATTATCATTATTATTATTATAGAGTTTTTCACATCAGTATTAGCTGATGGTTTTTCAAATGAGTTTGAGTGACCGCAAGTCTCCTCAAGTCTCTTCTCAGTATTCTAGCCAATCTTAATAATGCTGGATGCTCTGATTTTTAAGGCTTCCAGTGCCTTCAGCAATCCTTTGGGGATCCTTCCAAGAGCACCAATTACAATTGTTATCACCGTCACCTTCATGTTCTATAGCTTCTTTAGCTCTCAAGTAAGGTCCGGTTTTATTATTATTATTATTTTTTTTTCTTTCTCTTTTCACAAATATCTACAGTCTTATAGAGCGTACACAGATACTTTTCTTTAATTTTTTTCCTGTTGACTCAAAAATTCAGATGTTAAATTTAGATTTTTATACAAATTTTTTACTTGAGTTACCGTTTTATTTTTATTTCTTAAGATATAATTTTTGTTTACATAGTATTTACATTGTAATATGCATCATAAGCAACCTATTGATTATACAAAATATAAGGGAGAATATACATAGAATATATTCAAATACAATACGATTTTTTTTATCAGGAACATAAGTATTCGAAAAGAATCGCATATATTTCAACTTATCCAGCATATGCATAAGTAAATGTGAATTTTCTTTTATACACCCAGAAAGGCATATATGATAATAGCCATACATCGAGCACTTCCATAGATTTATATTAAATCCCTCATATATTCTATATACGAATATTCCACACCATAGCCTTGCTAGAGAATTGAAAAAGGTGTGGAACATGAATCTTACTGGATATTACTAACACACACACACACATATATATATATATATATATATATATGTATGTGTGTGTGTGTGTGTGTGTGTGTGTGTGTGTGTGTGTGTGTGTGTGTGTGTGTGTGTGTGTGTGTGTGCTTCATATAATTTGGGGCAATTATTTAACCAAATTTGTGTTGAAAATATTTTCAAGTACTTAAGACTTATGAATTAACCAGTTTTTGAATCTTAAACTTATCAAAGATATATATATATATATATATATATATATATATATATATATATATATATATATATAATGATACAATGACAGCTTATTATTCATGTTTATACTATTTAATACATATGCATTCATCTGTTTATATATATATATATATATATATATATATATATATATATATATATATATATATATATATATATATATATATATATGTATATATATATATATATATATATATATATATATATATATATATATAAATGACTGAATTGTTATGGTATGTGTTTGTGCGTTTGTAACTTATCGTACCTATTCGTTTTTAAAAGAGAAATAGCGATATAGAAAAAAGCAGAAAAAATATAAATCGAAGAAATATATTCCGAGTCCTATTAAGATCAAAACTTTTTTTAAATATATAAGAATCTTTTCTCCAATTCATCATAAAAATTTTGAAAGGAATTGTATTACTAGTTATATATATATATATATATATACATATATATATATATATATATATATATATATATATATATATATATATATATATATATATATATATATATATATATATATATATATAATGTTTGGAATGAAATATGACAGTATGATAAAAGAGAAGACAGTATGGAAAATCAGATTGACATGTTCATTATCCTGATAGCGAAACAATTAAATTTGATTTTATATACTGTCTTCATTTTTCATTTTATGCACACACACACACACACACACACACACACACACATATATATATATGTGTGTGTGTGTGTATGTGTGTGTGTTTAAAGGTAAAGATATGAGGACGGTCCCCAATGAAGACTGACTATATGAGAAACAGGTGTTTTTATGCCACTACCTAGAAAAAAATAAGGTAAATATGGCAGAGGGATTTGATCAAATTCTCAATGATCTCCTATTTTCCCTCACAAGCCAGCAATGTGACAATTTGTCACTGATGGGATAGAGCAAAAGGTAAACGAATTTCTCAATATATTAGCTGTTTTAAGTGAAATCTAACACTTCTGCTTTCTTCTGTCATGCAACTCGACATCTCCAGATAAATAAATTGCATATGAATATATAAAACATTTTCTTGGGTTAGGGGACTGGTTTCATAATATTAACAAGAATTAAAGTCAATATAAATTTCTAATGAATCAAAGACAAGAAAATAATGTCGACGCAAACCGACTTATCTTTTTATAACGTATCATTAAAGGAACTAGCTTGAAAGAATTATTCATCTCCGGATAAGAACTTTTTCAAAGGATCAGAAAATAATATCTGTGTGTTCTCTTCAGAATCAAACTGTTTTTTTTTTTTTGGTACTTCTGTTAAGGATCAATGAACAGTAGATGCACTCATGGAAATCAGAAGCGGTCGTGGGGTATGGGTTATCCACTCAATAATCTAAGTTCAAATCCAGGACGAAGCAGCTTGCATTTTCACATAGCTATTATATCCTTGGAAAAGGAATGCATCCAGCAATTATAGTAGGGTAGACTGAACTCTTTAAACTGGGTATACTAACCGGTATAGGGAAAGGAAAACTCTGAATTCAAACGATGTGGTGGAGGACTACTTTCGGAAACCAATCCCCGAGAAACTCTGCATGTAAATACACGTGCGGAACAAGGTTAATCCACATCCAGTGTATACCGTTACACATATGCACGTGCTCTTCTATGGAGATCTAATGAAATGAATATTTTTTAATGTTAAATTAAAATAGAAAATTAAAACAAACACACGCATATATATATATATACATATATATATATGCGTGTGTTTGTTTTAATTATCTAAAGATTTAACATTAATATATATTAATATATATATATATATATATATATATATATATATATATATATATATATATATATATGCATATATATATAAATTAATATATTTCACATTTAACATTTATATATATATATATATATATATATATATATATATTTGGGTTTATTATTGATGAATTGTTAAATTTCGTCCTCTTTGAAATAACATTCCTTTCCATTCGCAATTTTTTAAAAATATCTTATTGTTAGTTTATGAATGGTCGCAAGACATACTCCAGTGCAGATACCACACTCTGATCCAAGATTCGCAAATAATCCGGCTATCTTTACAGGAAGTAAAACTATGCACAAAAATAATTTGTAAACAACTTTCAAAACTAATTTTTTGAACAATTTTTGAAAATAACCTAAATAAATCCGTCAGACTCAGTGATAATAATTTCTATTCAGTTAAAATGTGTCAGTAATTACGACTGATCTGGGAAGAGTAAATAAATTTGAACAGCAGTGAATAATATAGAAATGAAAAAATAGGAAACTCGAATTTAACGTTCATAAATCACCGTTTAAAATTAACCATGATTCAATTTGCTTGAATTTTTTTTTTCGCACATAAATACTTCACTTATTTATTTTGCTTACGGAGCATGACGATAAATGTATACATGTATTTATATTTCCTCGTCTTTTCAAAATTCATTTTTATTTTTAAGTTTCGCTGGATTTTATAGATCTGTTCAGCTTTCAATTAAATACTTATTTTGACCTGTGTCATATTTCTAAAATAGAAATATATATAAAAAAAACATAATGATAATTTAATTTCAAATCGCAATTTTATACAAGGCACTAACAAAAGGTTAGGGCAAATTAAGGCATGAAGTTATTTTTTCGGAGAGAAAAATTTAATAGAAAATGAAACATTTTATTTTGACATGAAATATTGCCAAGAGATGTGAAAAATGTCAAATAAAACATGAAAAACCCAGAGTAACTTGACTCAGGAAATTCCTCGAAAGTTTGCGAGGTATCACACACACACACACACACACACACACACACACACACACACACACACACACACACACACACACACACACACACTGATATATTTATATATATATATATATATATATATGAGAAAAAGTAAAGCGGGAGGCAAAATAAGAATGACATGATCGACTATGGGAATGGCGTCGTCAAAATCATCTAGCAAAACATGTCAATATGATTTTCCAAATTGTTTTCATTTTTCTCTGATACAAACACATACACACAAAAAGTTGATATGCCATTAAAGAAACACACACACACACACACATATATATATATGTGTGTGTGTGTGGATAGATAGATAGATAGATAGATTGATTTTTGTATATATATATATATATATATATATGTATATATATATATATAATGTGATTGTTATCTGTTTTGAATATGTTATGAAAAAACGTCTCAGTATCAACAATATCCTGTGACGTTTTCTTTTTAAAAAAAAAATAAGTCATTCGATTTGCAAAAGTGTTTATAGAGACTGCATGTGTGTGTGTGTGTGTGTGTGTGTGTGTGTGTGTGTGTGTGTGTGTGTGTGTGTGTGCATTCACTTTTCTTTTCCTATTTGAGAGATAAATTTCAGTATCATTTTTTAAATCTTATCATTTAAACATGTGTGTGGGTTTTACACATAATTTCAGAAAATATTTGGGTCACTTTAAAATTATTGAAATAAAGTAGTAAATTGAAACTAATATATCTTCTCTATTGGACTATTATTCATTCAGGCCGAGACGATATTGAAAAAGAAAACTGAATTTAGTATCACACATAATCTAACCTGAATTAAGTTATTTTTCAATGAAATAAAAAGATAATCAAATTGACATTTTTTTTCGTTAGACTACTTTTGAAAATATCCTAATTTAAAAGCTAGATGAAAAATACTATGAACTCACGTCCGAGTTCATTTGAATTCATAGGAAGTTGCTGTTAAATCTCCACATATTATTTATTATTTATTATTTATCATCATTATTATTATTATTATTATCATAATTATTATTATTGTTGTTGTTGTTGTTGTTATGTTAACTGCGACAGAATGTGTTTCTTGTGACATATGGTATCATCACCTAAAAAATATAATAAGACTTCACTGTTACAGTTAAGTTACAAAAACAAGTCTTATTCAAAAGTTGATAAATTAAAACGTTATCAATGATAACTTATTTTGTAATCTTCACCAATTCATTCTGTGTAAAAAAAATAAACAGTTATTGGCTTATAATTTGACTGCAATCATTTTCTGAACGTCTGTAAAAATCATCAATACATGTGTTTGGGAAAAAATATATGATCGAATTTTATTTGAAAATTTCAAAAAAAGTGTTTAAAAAAACTAATGATTTCTTTGACATTTTTCCAATAATTAAAATCTAAAAACTCTGAATTAAAAACTGTCTCCTAATGTGTTTTCTTGTTCACCTTTGAGTGTCATGCTGATGGAAATAAAGATAAAAGAAAGGGTACTCGAACACACACGCGAATCATTCTTTGCTGAATGGAAAACAAAGCGGAATGTTCGCTGATACTACTACTACTACTACTACTACTACTACTACTAATAATAATAATAATAATAATAATAATAATAATAATTATATTAGCTGAAAATTTTAAGCTTCTTTTGTAATAGAAGTAGATATGATTTTCCTATTTTTAAAGATTTAGCCTAAATATACATTTTAACAAGAGCACCAATTCATTGTATTAATCACCTTTCTTTCTTTCTTTCTTTTTTTTTTCTTTCTTGGTAATATTAATGGGTTAAAGTCTCGCGAATTACTGACCGTTGAACTGAAAATAAAAGAAAATGTGGATTGACAAGGAAAATAAAAGCCATGCAAAGACCCTGAAACAGAACCTGAAGCAGTAAGACGTAATTCAAAGATTTTTGAATTGACAACAAAAAAATACAATTAAATCAGAAACTGAGAAACGGCCCATCTCCGAACTGTAGGAAGATTATGACAAGAAAGACAAGAACTATAGCAAAACGACAGAAAGAAACATGAAAAGAAACTGCTGCAAAGCTTAAAACAGAGAATAAGAATTAAACGAAGGTGATAAAATGAATCAAAAGATGAAACTGAAGTCAGTAACTGTAGGGTGAAGATGATCAGTTTAAAGAATGTAAAATGTACTAATGACAGATAAATGATCACTTTATTAGCGATCATATGTTCTTTAGTTTATCTCTTTGAATCAGCAGAAGGAGGTTAGCAACAGAGGTTTGATACAGGCCTTTTATAAGGTAAGGAACATTTAAGAGACTTCAAAGAAACACGGCTTTTATCGAAGAAATATAGTAGTTCAAATTAACATTATAAACAGCTATGCTTTTTCTGTAGAAAATCTACTGTCTCATTCATGTGGACCTATGAATATTGCTTGTCAGTTTTGGCAATATTAATACTTTACCATTGGATGGTAAATTCAATAACAACTGTTGCAAAGGTAAGATACTACTGCCTAACTAAAGATAACCACCAACGTATCTCTCTCGATACACACATACATACATACATATATATATATATATATATATATATATATATATATATATATATATATATATATATATATAAATATAAATGTATATATATATAGATTGATAGATAGATAAAAGAAGGTCGGCTGGAAATTACATAGGTTGATCTTCATTCTCTCATGGAATGTGACCAAACGAGGTTTATTTTTCAACATGGTCCTACTTGTGGCCCTCTCACTTCTTCCATTGGTGTTGCAATGCTTGAATCCCATTTGTAAAAAAATCATCAACAGCAGATATGATATCTTTTCAGCCTCTGAACTTTTTAGCACACACTCGTATATATATATATATATATATATATATATATATATATGTGCTCTCCCTCTGTGTTTCTCTCTTTCTCTCTCTCTCTCTCACACACACACACACACACACACACACACACACACATATATATATATATATATATATATATATATATATAATTTTGCTTGCTATATTTATAAATAAATAGTTCTCAATATCGGTGATAGAGTAGATATAGACCAAGAGCATTTTCTGTTGATCGCATCAGCGAGAAAATAATAATCACCAAGCAACTCTACTCTTTCCCCTCCTCTCTCTTTCTTTTTTTCTCTCTCTCTCTCTATATATATATATATATATAGAGAGAGAGAGAGAGGAAATAACGTAGGGACATGAAATTATTTCACATATTCATCTAGCACTTGTCTCATCATTCCACAAATTAACAAATTAAATATAAAAAAAGAATGTTTCATCTGCCTCTACCGTATATGTGAAACGTTTCGAACGAAATTCGATGGTATAAGAAAGAAAACAGTTTTAAAAATCAGATTGGTATGCTTCGTATTCGATTTAAGAATAATTCTACAATTTACCAAGTAGCCTTTTAACACGTGTCTGTTGTTCAAGAAGCAGTTGTCAATACGTTAATCAAGAATGAAAAAAAGAAAACTAGAAGAAAAATCATTTCAGTAGAAAACGAAAGACAAAACCAATATATATATATATATATATATATATATATATATATATATATATAGATTAAAAAATCAATTACACAGCCATTTTGAAAATTTCTAAATCAACACTACGTCCTAAAGTATTAATTCATGTGGAAACATATCAAAGCAGGCATTCGACCAGTGAATGAGCAAAGCTGTAAGTGTTTGGAGATAACCTTTGCCCGAGAGGAATGACTGTCAACAACATCTTGGGGTTTGATAGACTCCCAGAGAATTCACTTCTCATTATTCTTACTCTTCCTTTCTTTCTTTTCTTTCTTTCTTTCTTTCTTTCTTTCTTTCTTTCTCGGTCTCTATTTCTTTCTTAGTAGCACATAAAGGTATAAATCTATAAAACTTTATTGTATTTATATGGGCGCGCGCGCGCACACACACACACATGTATACAAAAGTTAGTTTAACAATTAAGTCCACCTTTCAGTGATTTAATAAATCTATCAAAAGTATGAAGGATTTAAAAATATTTTTTCCTTCATTATGCCAAATTATTGCTCAGTAGTATGAAGATATCTATCAATCAAGTTTAATTCAATCTGATTCAATCTAATTCAAGGCAACACGTATGAGACTCGTATGGAGCGATCTCACTGCATAATATAGTAATGAAGGGATAGACTAAAGACCACATGGTCGCTAATAAACTGATCATTTATCTGTCATTGGTACATTTTCAATCGATAAAAGACATTTATTATTTATATGAATCATCAAGAGTCAACAATTACAAATGAAGCCTATAAAACGAAGCTTGAAAATGATATTGCTATTATTTTGTCATGTTAAAACCAATGAGATTTACAGTATAATCTTGTGCATCATTTGAATTTTAACAATCTAATTTTATGCAAAATACCAATGGTAGCTCATAGTTTCAAAACTCATTTCCGTAAGTTAATGAATTTTACCAGTAAGAATCTAGTCTATACACTAGATTGACTTATACACGCGGCTTATAGATTTTATATGAAGACTTATTAATGATTTTTGACTTGATTTTCTTTCGTTTTATTTTTGCTGCAGATCTATTTGAGGCATAGATTGGACCGTAACAAGTACAACCAATCCGGGTGTGAGTGGACCAGGAAGTAATGGCAATGAAGAGGTATTCCACACCCTCCAGATCTGGAGCCTCACCATCAAATGCAGTTTTGTGTCATTCCCAGGATACCCTTTCCGGAGGGGGGTAACTTTTCTTCAGGGGATACAGTCAGCGTATTCTAAACCCCACTGTTATGATGTATGATCAAGTTAATGTCGAAAGCGATGCAATTATTAATATTTAAATTGGGACATCTACTTAAAACCAGAGTTTAGTATCTATACACCCTTCGAATGATCAAAGTGAGGGTTCTAAGCTGGGGAATAACACTTTGAACCTGGACAGGATGCACGTATACTACTCTTTCACCCAAGACAGAAACAAGCAAAAAGTTAAACTATGCATTATAACAAAAAAAATTTTTTTTTTTTAAATCAGGACAAGTTTTGATACTGGCAACAATCCATACGCACATAAAATCAATTATTAGAGACTGTCATTTCAGTTTTCACTTCATTTACATCACCTTTTTGTTTCTATTAGTCTTAGACTAATTGTTAATATGTTTTTTAAGTATAACTGAATGCACTTTTTAAATATATATATATATATATATATGGGTATGTGTGCATGCGTGTGTGAGTGTGTGCGTGGGAATGATCGCACTGGTGTGTGTGGAGAGAGTATGCGCGTTTGGGATCTATAAACTTAAAAGGTATTGCATCCATAAAATCATAATTATTTCAATCAACTTAAACAGCTTCTTGCTGACAAAATTTGGAACAAAGGTTAATAATAATAACTGATCGAGACGAAACCATCAATCACATAATAAGCGAATGCAGCAAATTAGCACGGAAGGAGTATAAGACTAGACACGACTGGGTGGGCAAGGTGATCCACTGGGAGATGTTTAGGAAATTTAAATTTGACCATTCGAATAAATGATATATACACAACCCAGCATCTGTCCTAGAGAATGACACACATAGACTCCTATGGGACTTTGACATACAAACGGATCATCTAATCTCGGCCAGAAGAAAAACAAAAGAAAAGAGAATTTGCAAAATTGTGGACTTTGCTGTCCCGGCTGACCACAGTACAAAACTGAAAGAACGTGAAAAGAAGGATAAGTACCTCGACCTTGCATGGGAATTGAAAAAAAACTATGGAACATGAAGGTAACAATTGTAACAATCTTGATTGGTGCTCTTGGTACAGTATCTAAAGGATTATTAAAGGGACTGGTGGACTTGAAGGTTAGAGGACGAGTGGAGACCATCCAAACTACATCATGATTGAGAACGGCCAGAATACTGAGAAGAGTCCTGGAGACTTGAGGAGACTTGCTGTTACTCAAACTCCAGTGAAAGACCATCAGCTAAAGCTGATGTGAAAAACTCTCAAAGAGTAAATAATCATAATAATAATAATAATACAAAAAGTGTTAACATCAAATAAACATTGAAATAAAGATTTCAATTGGTTTTGTATTTGCTCAACCATTATTTTATGCTATGTTTTAGCGACCGGGTCTTCAAAATCGCGTTGTGAGAAATTTTGTTTTTACGGCAACACGTGTCATTTTCCCTTCAAATTGCGTAACAATGTAAAATTATCCTGAAGAGAGATCAGGTTGCGTGGCCTATCTATCTATCTATCTATCTATCTATCTACATATATATAAACTCTAAAGTTAAAAATAAGAATAAAATAGAAGCGTTATAAAGAAACTTAAATATAACAAAATTTCTACACTTTGAACGCAAACCATCTCAGATATTAAAAACAAAACTTTCGCTGATTTTAGAGAAAAAAATAATAACCTTGAAAATAACCAGTGATAGTGAAAAGCGCTTTAGGAAAAAAATTCTGGTAATTTTTATATAAAGTTATACTAAAGGTAATAAATATTGTAAGAGAACAAGAAAAACATGCCAACAAAAATGTTCAAAACAGTTTGTAGTAAAAAAAAAAAAAATGCTACGATAGAAAGACACTGCAATGTTAACATGATTTCAAGATAGAAGAAAAAAGCAAAAAAGCAATGTAGAAAATTGTCATATACCTTTGTATGTTTCTTCGAAGCACCAGGTTCTTGCTTATCTTGTGATGAAGACAGCGGTCAAATTTTGCTGCGTAATCAACTAGAGTTACATTCAAATTCCAACTCTTTGGTAAGACATAATCCTACAGAAATATTGTCTATTGTCTTTTATTTCGATCTTACATACAACCATTTTATGGTCCAAAATTCCTTATTCATTCTTTCATTTGTTGATTGAATACGTTTTTAATTGTTGTTAGTGCTTATTTTCTTTCAATTTTTATATATCTTTAAAATATTCTGAAAAGAGACATCACTTGAAGTCATAATACACTACACGTCTTAAAGACATTAAATTTACAATTTTTTCAAAAAACTTATTTTTTAGATTTATGTATTTGTTTTGTTTTCTTTTTTGTTCATATATGTTCGTGTTTGTAATTTTTGTGTATTTATATTTGTATTGTATGTCTTCTGTTTTTGTGTTTGTGTATGAGTGTATTTATGTAAAAGTTGTATTAGTGCAGTGAAAAGCGTCCTATGTGCTTGCAAGATAACATGAAAAAGAAATCAAATCACAATATTGACAACATCCTGTAACAAGAAGATAGATTTAGATATGTGTTGCAGATGCTTCGTCCCCTACACTATGCTAAGACACAAGATCAATATAATAATGTTTGGAAATCTTCAAGAGAAACTATCAACTCATAAGTTTCCTAATACTATCATAAATGATATTGTCACTAGGACAGTTTTAAACGATAATTGTATTATCTTTTTTCATAATCAAGTTTATCTTTGTGTTAATAAATATATCTCATTATATCTTTTTAGGGATACTTGCTTTTGCACGTAATTAAACTAATAACATAAAAAGAATTACTAATATATATGTATATACATGTAGTGGACGATAAAACATCGCAGGTAATCTTTGAACGGTAGAGCATAAAATAAACTCCACAATGATCGGTACACTCCTTGTTCTAATATCTTGGCAAACTAGTCCCATGTGATAGAAAAGGTGTGTTTGTATCATTCCATTCATTAATGTTCAACAGGTGAGTGATGTTAACATTTACACACTGTTCCTCTTTCTCTCTCTTTTATTCGTATACAACTATTTTCCCATAAACATAGTTCGTTCGTACATACAAACAAACGTGTGTGTGTGTGTGTGTGTGCGTGTAAGAGAGAGAGAGAGAAAGAGAGAGTCTTGTGGCGCGAGAAAAATACTGGGTGCGTCTGGTTACAGGTATGTGTATCTGTGTCTGTGTCTCTATCTCTCAGTGTATGGGTGTGTTAGCGGTATGGAAGGGTATATAAGCTTTCGTATAGAGGCGGGGAAATATCTCATGTGACTACGAGAAAGTGAAGCGCGTATGCTGATTTGTCGACAAGTTACTAAAGTAGGCGGATCTATTCAGATACTTGTGAATCTATAGCAATCAAAGTGCAGTTGCTGCCAAGCTCCGCCTCTATTTATTTATCGTTTATTTTTGTTGCTGTTATGAGTTAATTGAGAGGTTGTGAGGCAGTGGTAGTAATCAGTTTGAGAGTGAAAAGTGGAATGCGCTCTTTTGGTAAATTAGTAATTACCAGTTACCGGAAATAGATCATTCACACCGGTTCTTGTCGAAAAGAGATTTTTTGTTTTATTTTCATTTCTTTAAAAGACTGGTGTTGATTTAAAGGGTGAATTTCCGTATAATGGTTTGCATATCTAAAAGCTGGTTAATGACTAAACGCCAAGTCTTGCATAAAACTATCAAGTGTGAGGCATACATTTACAGAGTAAATTTTGATTATTCGGTTGTAGATTGAATCTAACGTCATGTCAAACCGTCTAGGGTTATCTTATACATTGAGTTTAGGAAATCGCGTTCATATTTACATTTTTTGAGTAGATGTTCCTTAAGGATTATGGCACACGATCGTATCGAACACGATTAACTTTTAAATAGATCTATTTGAGCCACTGATGAGACACTAAGAGGTACTACCATTCCTGACCTGAGTTGGCCTGGGAGTAATATCAATGAAAGGGTACTTAACACTTCACTGAGCTCCAGAACTAGAGTCTCACCATCAGATGCAGGTTAGTGTCGTACACAGGACACCCTTTCTGGGAAGGTCTTACTCCCTCTGCATGGGATATACAGTCAGAGTATTCTAAGCCTCACCGACAGGGTATTGTAAATTTAAAGTAATAATATAATATATATCGTATAGAAATAGCGTTATAATGCTAATTTGACTTTATGTTTGGATTTCAAATCCAATCATTTTAGAAGCTGGAAAAAAGTGCCAGTATTTTCAACACATTTCATTATTTATAGACAGCTTAAAACTTAACAAAAATCTGTGATAAAAATGGCAAAGCTGTATCTAGGATTTATTGTTGGGATTACAGAGGTGGGACCCATTAGGGATAAGCGACGCCAATGTGTATAGCTGTTGTATCCAGGTTACTATGATTTTCCGGAAGTAATTTATTTTGAATATGGGATCAGGCTACATAATCTCCATTGAGTATGATGATCACACACACACACACACACACACACACACACACACACACACACACACACACACACACACACACACACACACACACACGTGTATATTTGTGATTCATAATTCAACAGCCCAACCAGAATACTGAACCCTCTGATAAAGGATGTCCCAAAACGCATACGGGCTAAAATACCGTTTTATTCTAATTCCCCCAAATCGGATTATTATTGGATTTTGATCAAAATTTTCTTTATTTAAAGCAGTAAAAAATATAAAAGACATTTTTCCTCAAAATTCTGAAAATGAGATATTTCTTTAATTGTTGTGTTGTCATGCGCACTCACCCCCAGCACACAATAATTTCGTTAATTTGACTAATTCAATGAAGTAGCAAAAGAAAATATTTATATATGTTTTTAAAGATAATTCCATGGAGATTTCATTTTGTTTTCATTTTTAATAACGGTTTATCTGTTTATTTGTATAAACACCTTGTTTTCAAAAAAAAAAAAAAAACAAAAAAAAAAAACGGTAAAATGAGGTTCAATATTGCTCTTCATGGCATTTTTAAAAAACTTTATTCGTTTTCGTAGCTGAATGCTCTGAGGACGTGGTTTATAAAAGAGAGAGAAGAATTCTGGTTAAATGTTTTTAGAGATTTTACATTGATATCTGTAGATTAAACACTTTCACTCATTTTTTGTGGTTGGTATTTTGTTAATTTATACAATAATACTGAATAAACAAATTTGACTGAATTGATAAAAAAAAGTATCCAATACAAATATACTTTTTTATTTTTTCATTTTTATTTACTTTTTTTTTTGAGTGTTTTTTCATTGGACGATAATTTTTCCACGGCGGCCCGCAAAAGAACTAATATAAAAGGAAACAAATATTTTCCGAGAATTTATTAACATAAATAAACACGGATTATTATGTTTTTGATCATGCATGCTTTAGAAGAACAGTACGCGTTGCTTGTTAAAAAGATTCCATTAAAAGGTGCGTGTTTTTATACATGTCAACCTCTTACTGCATAATATATTATAAATTAACCAGTATGTTTTTACCTTGAGAATTGAAGAGAATATGCATGTATGATTATGGTAGATAGTTTCTTATTGATCGAAATCGGTACTAACAATTTTCGCTATTTTTTTCCGTTAAATCGAATTTAAAATAATTAGTTATTATTTAAGGTTAGTTTTATGTGAAAGATTGTAAAAAATTAAAGTCGGCAACCGTAGTTGAGGGTGACCCGAAGGATCTCTTTTCAATAGCTACTATACCGAGGTGAAGGGAAGGGCGCTACTCCTTTCCCTTGATTGCTCAACTTTACTCTTGATCCGTACCTTATAATACTGAGTGTTAAGCAAGGTGGCTTCAAGTACCATTTTTTGAGTCTTTTGTATGACTCGACCTAGGATTGAACCCCGGTTTCCCGGACCACTGGCGAACACGCTAACCATAATGATAATTATCAGTATTAAAAGCTAAATAACGTTATTAACTTTTAAAACATGTTAGAAATTCGAATTCACCAAAAGGTGACGACCTTACCCAACTCGAGGTAACGTAATTAAGTGTTATGAAAACTTTAGAATACTTTAAAAATATTATGATTGAAATTAATAATTAGAAACGTTAATGAACAACTTTATGTTTAAAATATTACTTGCACGTTGATAACTATATCGCTAAATATCGTATTTAAATTCAATGTAGGTAATTAATGACAGACATTTTCTCCGTCAGCTTTAGTTTGCTGCAAAAAAATTGTGTATTACGGAAAGCTAGAACTATCAGCCACAAACAAAAAACCCCCAACTTTTTAAGTATAGAAAATCGTATCGGCAAGAATATATTTTTGTGTATTTAAGCATAAAAAAACATGTTTTTTAAATATACAATTAAGAAAACTCAACAACATAATCAATTTTATTCATTATTAATCTATCATTAAAAGAGTGAAACAATAATGCTTTTCAGCTGCCTTTTTAATATTTGATATTTTACTTGGTAAATAATCAATAAATCTTTCATTGCGCCCGGACACTAATTTTTACCTTGTTTTAAATTGAATAGCGCCACAAATGGCAGTGTGTTGGGAGGGGGAATTAAGTCCCTGAAAAAAACTGCAATTTCTTTTATAAAATAAATGATGCATAATAAAATTCATTTATTTATAAATGAACACAGAAAATTTCATTTAAATCTGTTAGTTCCCTGATTTTTTTTTAATCAGGGGTAATATTCAGGGGTAATAATTTGTTACTGTAGGAAAGGTCCATGGAGGTCATGTTGTTAGCACAAAGAAAGAAACTCCATTAGAAGATATTAAACTTGCCTGGAAGTTAAGAAGTATGTATGCACCATGTACCCTTGCTTACCATCCGCCCATTTTGAAATGAGAAAAGAAAGATAATGTTGCACCAATCTTTCATGTGAAGTGGTTTCGTCTTGAAATCCAGCATTCGATATCCTATCTACCTTCGCTTGAACTCCCAGGCAAGTCAGGCCCAGTCTATCTTTATTTAAGTTTGAACGAATGCACCTTCGAAAGTTAAATAAAACTTTAACGTGCTTTCATTTAGTAAAATATAAGTTAAACAATTTTTTAAATTATTTTGCGTCATCCGAGATATTTCTCCATTCAATTTTTTTAACACTTATAATGTCGTTTTAAGAGAATATTTAAAATATTGAATTTTATGATAATTACATTCTGATTGGCCAACACAATACAGAAATATTTTTGTATATAATTTTGAAATCAAGTCATAGATAATTTTTATCAAAATATATTTTAAGTTTTCATGAATTCCATTTGACAATTTTTGAAAATTTATTTTATAATTTTTGAATTGTTTCATTTTTTAAAATTAATCTGACTCAAATTTGGTCTCTTTTTTTTTTTTTTTTTTTTTTTTACATAAAATGTATATTTCTTTCATCAGATTTTAAGCATAACTATTCTTCTTTTGACGGGAGTTGAAATGATTTGCTAAATTTTGAGATATTGATATAATAAATAAATTTTTGCTGGCGAGTGAAATGTGGATTTGTTTCCATTACTGATTTTTATATTGACTTTAAAAATGTAACAGATCAGTAATAGAAATTGATCCAAACTACTGAACTTTTAAAATTAATTTTGGGTATCAATTTTATTTTAAAAAAAACGTCTTGAGTGCATTGCACTCAGTATGAGTTATTACTTTAAATGTTTATCTTGCAAGCAATTGATCATAACATTCACTGATATGGGATCGATTAATCGGTAAATTATTCTAATGTATCCCTCCTTCTCTCTCTCTCTCTCTCTCTCTCTCTCACACACACACACACACACACACACACAGACACACTGACATACACATATATACAAGACGATCTATTAACCCGTTGACTCCTATTGTTAAAATATATCAGAGTTAACTCTGGTATATCGAGAATTTGCATGATTAACAAATAACGTTTAGCGAAAACAGAGACCTCAAAAATTATAATACAGTTACAAATTGAACTGGGAATTTCTTTATTCTCTTAGAATTTTAAGTGTATTTTTCTAATATGATATTTTAAAAGTATTTCTGAAATAAAATATTTCAATGATGTACTGTTTTTGCGCATTGCGAGAGCGCGCGCGCGCGCGCACACACACACACACACACACACATATATATATATATATATATATATATATATATATATATATATATATATATTACGTCTTTGTAAGGAAAATACAGATATAATGAAATTTCTGTTTATATTATTAACTCTTAAAAATTCAGTATAAATCTTATTTTTGATTCGAACAGATTCTTTAGATGACATATAATACACTCCTGGACAAAAATATAAGACCACCCTCAAAAATGAAGAAAAATGCATTGTTTACAATCTTTAAATTATGAAAATCAGATATTTGAAAAATAAGGCATAAAGACTATTAAATTTAAAATATGAAGAAATTTCAATTCATTTTTTATATGTATATTAGCATTTATGCTTAATTTTAGAATTTTATTTTGACATAAATATAAGACCAATGAGCAGGGTTATAGAATATAAAGGCAAATTTTTTATTTAATATTTTGTACATCCGCAGTTAGCTTTGATAATCTAAAAAAATTCGGCTAGACAAACTATCAACTAGTTTCTGAAGTTGAACCGAAGGTATTTTTCCCATGTGTCTGAGATTGCGTTTTTGAGTTCAGAAATTGCTGTGTACTGTCGACCCCCTTCATAAACTTTTGCAACAATCAATCCCCACAAATTTTCTGGAGGATTGAGGTCTGGAGAGCATGCTAGGTGGTCAAGATGTCTTATTTTTTGTTCAAGCGAGTACTTTTTTTATTGATGCATTGTGGATAGCAACATTATCTTGCTGAAAAATCGATTCTTCTCCACATATACGACGCCCTTCTTGTGTGAGAGATAAACCATTTAGCATCTTCACATAATCTGCTTCTTTTTGTCGACCTTTGACAAATTATAGTTTAAGTTTTCCTGAAGATCAGAAGGTCCCCTAGATCATAAGAGATCCTCCTCCACAATGCCTTGTTGAGTAATTCTTTTCTGGAAATTTTTTTTGCGTACCAGTACTTCTGAAAGCCATCTGGACCGTCTAAATTGAATTTCTTTTCGTCCGAAAAAACAACTTTTCACCATTCTTTAGCACTCATGGTTTGATATTGTCGAGCATATTCCAGTCGTTTCTCTTTGTGCTTCATAATTAACCTTTGGACGATTAATTTTTTCTTATGCTTAATTTTTTCGTTGTTTAAATGCCTTTTAATTGTTCTAGTACTGAAAAGTGCATTTACAAGAGATTTCAATATTTTTGATGTTAACGAAATTTTCTTTTTTACTTCGAAAATAATTCTTTTCTTGAATTGTGGTGATAATTTTTCTGACCTGCCAGTCGGTTTTCTTGTTCCATACTTATTTGGACTTTTCAAGTAATTACAGAAAACGGTTTTACTGCATCCTAAGACCTTCGAAATTTCTCTCTGAGATTTTCTGACTCTTTTCGGAGCAGTAATCTCGCTTTTCTCAAATCTAAATGATTTAGATCCTTTAGCCATTTCTGTTTTTAGTATTTTAAGTACAGTTTTAATTGCTTTTATATTACGATGACTATATATAATACATTTTTCAATTAAATTAATTATTTTTTTTTCTTTAGGTTTTATTGGTGGTCTAATATTTATGTCAAAGATAAATTTTGAAATCAAGCATAAATGCTAATATACATATAAAAATGAATTGAAATTTCTTCTTATTTTAAATTTAAATGTTTCTTAACCTTATCTTTCATACATCTGATTTTCATAATTAAAAAATTGTAAACAATATATTTTTCTTCTTTTTTGAGGGTGGTCTTCTATTTTTGTCCATGAGTGTATATACACATGGCAATGCTGACAAACAAGTATTCGACAGTCCGAGTTCAAACCCTGGACGAGGCTGTTCGTGTTTCACTTCGCCCTAATGCCCTTCGTAAAAGCATGAATCAATTTGTTCTCCTTCTACCTATGGATCGATAATTGGATCGATAACTGAGCTCTTTAGAGTTGGTTAGGTAATCCGTCTAGGAGAAGGAGCATTGAATTCAAACCAGTTTTATTCTGGTTAAGAATTAACCTGATAGATAGATAGATTGATAGATAGATACTCGAGTCTCCGAACATTACGCTGGTGTGAGATATTCAAAATGACACCAAACCGGTCAGCGGGTGTGTTTAATCTATTCCCTGCAAAAAGGAAAAGCCCTTTTTCACGTAAAGGAGTATTCTGGGTATGACACTAAACTGCATTTGATGGAGAGCCTCCAATTCTGGAGCTTTGGGGAGCGTGTGATAAGGTACAATTTATGGGTTAAATAGATCTGTTTAAAAATTGTTCGCATTTGATCGGAATACTTGGTACTATATAGCTCTAAATTATTTGTATTAAAATTTTTTATCTGATGCTATGATTGCTTATTAAATATTATTATAATTAGTTATTTGAAACCTTATAACTGTGAGCAAACAAATTATTATTACTAAACAGAAACAGTTACTTGAAACCATATAATTACTGGTATTAGATGAAAATGATTAAAACCATATAGATATGGACAAATCATTTGTATTAGATAGGAATACTTGATATCTATTTTTATTTCAATATTTAATAGCATACTTCTTCGATTATGCAACGCGGTCTATAAACGAAATACAACAGAGAAATGGACAAAAAGCTGTATTCTCTCCTTTACGACGAAAGGTGATCTCGGAATCAGTAAGAACTACTGAGGCATAATTCTTACTTCTATAGCCGCTAAGATTTATAATGCTCTGCTTCTCAACCGGATGAAAACTGAATCGAGAAAAATCTAAGGAAAAATCAGAACGGTTTTTGAAGAAATTAATCCACAACATCACAGATTCTGACAATCCATTTAATCATCGAAGGAGTACCTACAAAAAAATTCGAGGCGACACTATTGTTCGAAGATTTCTCCAAGGCATTTGATTCCATACAAAAAATGAAGATTGAGCAAATACTATTAGCTAATGGTCTCCCCAAAGAAATTGTTACATCTATAATGATGCTTTTTAGAAACACGAAAGCGACGGTTTGCTCCCCTGATAGAGACTTTTCGACATTGTTGCCGGAGTTTTGCAAGGAGATGCATTCGCATCATATTTGTTTATAATCTGCCTAGACTACGTACTTGGAACGTTAATAGATCTAATAAAAGAAAAGAAAAAACACACCCACAGAAGCAGACGATATCCTACTGGAACTATAACAGACGCAGACTAAACAGATGATCTAGCATTTCTTACAAATACGCCTGGTCAAGTCAATTCCCCATTGCATGCCATGGAGCAAGCAGCAGGATGCTTTGGCCACCAAAGTGAACGCAAATAAAACAAAATACATATATTATAAACGAGAAGGTGCCATCCCCACTCTAAGTGGCAGGCCTCTAGAATTAGTAGACAAATTCACATACTTCGGCAGCAACATCTCATTTACTGAAACGGAAGGCATAGACTTCTATCGATAAATTATTCAATAAAATAAAACAGGATTTTTTTCTGGGCTGTGTCAAAACTACTTTTGATGGAAACTACAGAATGCTACGAAGTATCTTGAGTAAATCCTGGAAAAAAAACACCCCACGAAACAACAGCTGTACAGCCACTACCTCCAATCTCAAAAACCATCAAAGTAAGACAAACAAGACATGCAGGACACCGCTGGAGAAGTGCAGACGAACTCATGTGATATCGCAAATCAGCAACGTAAACCGTTTACTTGTAAATCGAAATACCCAATTAAAAATGTTTTACTTTTCATTAACTTTTCTCAGAAACCAGATAAATATGTTTAACATCAAATATGAATGATTTGTTTCAGAGCGTTATTTATAGTTTAAATTTGTGAAAGTATTTTGCCCGTATTCTGTGGAGTTTTCACTGATACAACAAATACACGCGCGCGCGTGCGCACATACACATTGTAATTATTTTAAATTATTGCATTTTGCTAATAATTTCCTTGCCATCATTATAATTAATTTTAACTCGTATTTTCTTTTATCTTGAATTTAGGTGCAGATCGGGGGGGGGGAATAGAAATCATGACCGCTTTGCTTAAGGAAAGTCTAATTAAATGCAATAACGGACCTATGAAAAGCCGTTATCTTATTATTTCATGTGAAGAATTAGTATATTTCATCATCATCATCATATCGTGCTGGCAGCACGGATATCCCTGACCCTCTCTCGCCACTCCTCCCTATCGTTCATCGCTCTAGGTAGGTCTTCAGGACATGGCCTATCAACCCTTTTGGGTTACTTGAAATTCTGTTTATACGTATATATCATATATATGATTTGTAAGCGAATAGTTTGTTGGTAACAATATTTTTAAACGAGCCAGAGCTTATTTGCTTGCATACAATTAAATGGTCTCATTATCATTCAACAGTAATAATTCTATTTAATATTAATCATTTGTTTACCGGGCTATTGGCCTAATGAGTAGAGTGTTCGCCAATGGTCTGGGAGACTGGGGTTCAATCCCAGGTCATATCATACCAAAGACTCAAAAATGGTACTTGATACTGCCTTGCTTAACATTCAGCATTATAAGGTAAGGATCAAAGGTAAAGTGGAGCAATCCAGGGAATGGAGTAGAACCCTCCCATACGCCCCTGTGCGGTAGCTATTGAAAATGGAGCCTTGGGGTCACCGTCGACTAAGGTCGCCAACTTTACTTACTTTTTTTTACATAGTGTTAAATGGTTTCAATACTAATAATTCTGTTCCTCTTTATTCATTCGTTTATACACAGTTAAATGATTCTTAATTTAGTTATAATATGATCATTCAATTTAACATCAGTCATTTGTTTGTTCTGAGTTATATGGTTTCGACTATAAAAATTATCAAATATTTCAATTTAACTCATAGATGGCACCCTAACAGGTACTACCACTCCGGGTCAAAGTGGAGCTGTGAGGAATAGCAATGAAACGGTACGCGACATTCTCCAAAGTCTAAGACTAGAGCCACACCATCAGATGTAGTTTAATATCATACCCAGGTTTCAAGTACTATTATTCAACACTAATAGTTCTTTTCAACATTATTCATTCATTTGCTCTTATCCCCTCCGTCAGCTATGGGTTGAATGGTATCACTGCTGTTCTTCTACAAGGATGGCTTTGGCATAAGATAACCGACGAAAGTTGATAGGACATGAAAAAAGATAGGATCATTCGTTTGCACGTTAAATGGTATCAAACATTGCAATCTTATACTAAAAATTAAATTTGACATTAATCATTTCTTTGGACAGCATAAAATGGTTTCAAGTATGTTAAATGATTATATAGTTCTATTTGAGCCATCGATGAGACCCTCTCAGGTACGACTAATCCAGCACAGAGTCGACCTGAGTGTAATGGCAATGAAGGTGTACTCTACATTACCCAAGGCTTAAGGACTGGAGCCTCACTATCAGATTGTTTAGTGTCATATCCAGGACAATCACAGAACTGGGGTCTTACCCCCATGCAGAAATGCAGCCGGTGCATTTTACAGCCTCAGCCGGCTGATTGGTTGTTTCATGGCCTATCAACCCTTGTAGGCATTTCAAAACCAAATCCTGTTTATGCATATATATGTTAAATATTTATGATTTGTCATTATCATCATGTCACGCCACCAGCACGAATCTCCCTGACCCTCTCCTACCACCCGTCTCTATCGTCCATCGCTCCCGGTAGGTCATCAAAGCTACATCCTGTATCGGCACAGAGCTGTTGCATATAGGTTCTAGCTGGTCGACCTGTCTTTGCTCGTTCATGTTAGGGGGTTCACAGGAGTATGTCGCTTATGAGTTCGTCCCTACTTCCCCACCAGTATCCCGCATGTCTGGTTCGTCTAACTTGGGTAGTTTTTGTGATGGGTGGTTGGTGGCCGTACAGTTGCTGCCATGTCGGATACTGCCTCCAGGACTTGTTCAGTATTGATCGCAGCATTCTTGTGTAATTGCCGTCAAGTTTTTTTCTCCATATGTTTTGTTAACGTCCATGTAGTGCATCCATATAGCAGTATCGACATGACCGCTGCATGGAAAGAAACTGCGTTTTATTTTATCGGTCTGGTCTGACTTCCATATGACCGATAGCCTATGGATAGCTGTCCTTGCCTTACGCTATATCATCGGTGTAGTCCGCGTCCGTAATTGTTTGTGCGGGGTATCTTCTGCTGCTTTCCTTTTGTCAGCTTGAAACCGTTCATTTTATCAATAGACGTTCTAAGCGCGTAGTCTAGACAGATGATAAAGAGGTATGGGGCTAACGTGTCTCCTTGTAGCTCACCTGCTATGATGTCGAAGTAGTCTGTGTCTCCATCCGGGGAGCGGAATTTTACTTTTGTGTTTAAATATAGCATCATAATGGCTACGACGGTTTCTTTGGGGAGGCCGTAGGCAAGCAGTATTTGTTCCATCGTTTCTCTGTGTATGGAGTCAAAGGCCTTGGAGAAGTCGACAAATAATATTGTTGTCTCTAGGATTTTTGCATGTACACCTTCTACTTTGAAATTATCTCGATTCAATTAATTGTAATTTCGCATTGCAATAGTCCTCTAAATTTAATCAATATTATAAAATAAAATAATTTGTGCAATGCTTCAAGCAAATTACAGAATATATATATATATATATATATATATATATATATGGGTGGAATCTTGATAAAGTCCATGAAATTTCGCATTGCAATAGCTCTCTAAATTAATTCAACACTATAAGATAATATATATATATACATATATATATATATATATATATATATATATATATGTTTGTATATATAAATGAATAGATCCGCAAATGATTTCCAATTTAGTATTTAGTTTATTTATTTATTTATCTCTTATTATTCTATAAACTTGTGCGACATGCGTTTCGGACATTCTAGTCCACGTTTTATATTTTTGATTGTGTGTTGAGTTGTGTTATTGTAAAGATTGTTTTGATGGGTTGTTTTGCTTTTGTTTGATTCCAGAATTTGAGTCTGTAATTGATTGCCTCATTGGAGTTAACTGTTCGTGAAGATTTTTGGTTATTTTGTTAATGACCGTTTTGTTCTTTTTCTTCTTTTTACCTCTAGTCTATGTAAATGTGTGCTTTTTCTTATCAATATGCTCGTGTATATATATATCCCCAGTGTATATGTATTGGTGTGTGTGCATATGTATATATGTATATACACTTATGTATGGATTCTCTGGTACACACATATATTTTCAAGGGCATTGAGTGGAGTGAGTGTGCGTGTGTGTTTGAGTGTGTGTGTGTGTGTGTGTGTGTGGTTTCTGTTTAATTTTGATTCAAATCTAGAATTGTTGAAACATGTATCACGCAAGTATACGGAATAATAAATAAATAAATAACCTAAATGCCAAATTTGAAATCGTTCAAACCTATTCTTGTTGAAATATTTACTTTTCTCTCGTTGGACCAACAGTAACCTTTCACACACACACACACATACATATATATATATATATATATATATATATGTAAATGTGTGTGTGTGTGTATATTCTTTTTAGACCATGGGTTTTCTTGTAGGTATATTTTATCAAAGGTGACGGACAATGAATATGTTTTTGTTTTTATTTTTGTGTATTTATTAGTATGTATTAATATACACATAAAAATAGGATAGAGGTAAAAGGAAAGAAAGAACAAAAAACGAAGACAAAAATCCAGCCAATATTCTTTAGAATATATGTGCGTACGAGCGTCTGTACATATATGTATCTGTACATATGTATAGGTTCACACACACACACACACACACACACACACACACACACACACACACACACACACACACACATACACATAGAATACATACTTATGTATTCAAACAAAAAAAAAACAACATTTACATAGAGTAAAGATAATTACGGATAATTAACTCGAATGGAACATTCACAGATACAAATCTTGAATTAAACAAAATTCAAACAACCTATCAAAGCAGACTTTACAATACAAAGAACAACCGAAACTTAATTTAGCCATTTAAATCTCCCTAAGAAGACGGAAAGTCCAAAACAATCAAAACCGAAATATCAAATTTGAAATCATTAAATCATTTGCAGAGGTATTCATTTTGAAATATTTACTTTTCTCTCGTTGGACCAACAACAATCTTTATATATATATATATATATATATATATATATATATATATATATATATATATATATATATATATATATATATATATATTTAGTTTTTTTTCTTTTTGTTGGTCCAACGAGAGAAAAGTAAATATTATATAATGAATAGATCCCCAAGTAAATTTGATATTTTAGATTTTTTTTATAACTTTGGTCGACACGTGTTTCAGAGTTCATAGTCACTTGCGGACCTATCTATCTATCTATCTATCTATCTATATATATATATATATATATGATTTTTTCATCATCAGTTTAAAAAACTGTTGAGCTAAGTTTGATTAAACTCATAACAGTTATATATACACACATCCATATATATATATATATATATATATATATATATATAAGTATTCTGTAATTTGCTTGTGTATATATATATATATGTATCGATGAATGAACAAATAGTTTTAGGGAAATTTGTCTTAAACGAAGAAAATCCTCAAATACTGCCCGGTAAAGTAGGATAAAACTCGAAAGAAACCCTTATTTCATCTCTTCATGACAAAAATTTTCACGAATTGAAAGAATACAAATATCAGATAAAATACGAGTATATATTTATGTATTCATGTATCTATGTAAGTATGTATGTATGTATGATAACAATATAACAATAAATTACAGAGAGAGTTGAATGCCTTTTTATATAGAAATCCTTACAGCAAGGCGTCCAGCTATCTTCAGATGAAGAAGTAAAGCAATTGCAATAATTCAATGTTAAGCCGTTCTTAAAATGAGATAAAATTATCAGTCATCGTCGCTATCATTGATTTTCCAATAATAAAACGGAGATAATGAAATTAATGAGTCACTACATCACATCCCGTCTGATTTTTCATTGACAGTTGGGTAAAAAAATCCAAGGTGGAGGTGATGGCCGTGAATAAACCTCGGGGGACTTCGGTTATGATCGGTAAATCCCGGGTGTTCGTCACACTTCGCTAAGGACCATTTGGCCCCAATTGTATTCTTCATAAGGAGGGAGGAAGGAAAGAAAGAAATCACTGACTGTATCAGGATATCACTGCCCAGAGATTAGTGCAAAAACTGAAATTTTATTGTGTCAATGGATATCAGAACATGACACGTGACCACAGGCGCAGGATTCTGTTTTCATTGCCTTGTATTTTCACTTAATTGTAATTAATATAATTACTGTTCTTTAAAGTCGTAATCACCGTTGGTACTGTCAACTTTAGATATGTTTTCTTTTTAAATTATGGCTTTTAGTGTTTAATGATTATTATGATCTGTTTATGTAAAGATATGATCTCATGCATAGAATTTATTAAACAAATACGTCAACTCTTTCTTTCACATACAGAACATATATCTTCCATTCTATCTCATCAACCATTTTCTTACCCTCCTATAAGCTCTGTCAGCGAGGCTGAAAATATGCTGACTTTATTCCTTGCTGGGAAGTAACCACTTGCCAAAAAAGGGTGTCCTGGCTTCAAAACTAAACTGCATCTGATAGTAAGGCTCTAGTTCTGGAGATCTTTATTGAAATTACTCCCAGGTCTACTCTCATCCGGAGTGATAGTACTTGTTAGGGTCCTATCTATGGATCAAATAGATCTGTTAAAGAATAAATCCTATTTGATGGGAATGTATAATTAACGCGATTCCATAACCTTTAGACATAAAATAACTCTGTACAGGTTGACATGCCACTAAAATCAATCAACTAATCAGTCTCCTACAGGATGAATTCCACAAGGCCTGTAAAAAATGGGGAGTAATGAGCCTTACTCTGTTAGGCCAGTCATGTCGTGTTGATAGAGGTTTGAATTCAGTTTCAATTCTCGGGAAAAAATTCTGAGTAAAAAGTAGAAGAGATGAATTCATGACTTTCTCATGACATCAGTACATGTGGTGTAATGTTATCATCTAAGAAAGTGAACTCGGATAGCCAAGTTCAAATCACTTCGTGGTAATTCCCTTAGTAAAGGCATGGATCAATCTTAGACTTTTCTCTTCCTTTGTTAGGGCAACCTGTCAAGCAGAAGGAAATATTTTGAATTTACAACTAGAGAAGTGCTATTTAGGAGAATATGTTGCACTCAATTAGACCATTATTTTGTTATCAGTTCATTAAAAAAATGGTCATACACAGCCTTCACTACTACAAACGACTGTAATATTCGAGTTT
Source organism: Sepioteuthis lessoniana (assembly GCA_963585895.1). Lineage (NCBI taxonomy): Eukaryota > Metazoa > Mollusca > Cephalopoda > Myopsida > Loliginidae > Sepioteuthis > Sepioteuthis lessoniana. Next base: position 50,179,622 of record OY757916.1, read on the forward strand.
AAGAATAACAAAAACGTTACAGTAACAGCTAAGAAAATTTGACGTGTTTATAGACAACATGCCATTACTGATTTTAAGTCCGAAACTAGTTTTCAATGTTTCATTCTGGCGATACGTTTTGAGAGATAAACTCAGACCAAGACATTCATCAAACCTCGATCTTTAAGAGAATTGGTAGAATGCAATCCACGCAAAAGAATTCAAAAATTAATACCTAACCTCAACACATCTCAATCCATAATCTACCGCCGCTTGAAAAAGATAGGATGTCTTCTTTCAAGGCAGAAAAATGACCCATTTCTCAAGAATATCATTTATGACAATGTTCAACGCAAGATGTAATGGATAAACAAGAATGAATCGCCACAGCCAACCCCAAAGGCAGAGCTTCATAGAAGAAAAGTTATGCTGTGTTTATGGTGGGATCATCTTAGTATTATTCATTTTGAGTGTTTAAACCACAGACACTCAGTGTAGACTAATACTCTCAACAGCTGAAACGTGTACATGGAAATCTTTAAAAAAATACCCTATACACATCAATAGGAGAAACATTATGCTTATCCAAGATAACAAAACGTAGCATTCAGCAAGAATTACGCAGGAAATATTGGATTTAGGGTGGTCTGTTCTACCCCATCCAACACATTCACCAGATCCTGCACCAAGTGATTTCCATTTTTTTTTGTTCTCTACAGAAGGCTCTGAATGACAAAAAGTTTAATTCCCCAAATCAAGTGAAAATGTTTGTGGAAAACTTCTTGAGCTCAAAACCAAGTGAATTTTACTTGAGAGGAATCAACAAGCTCCTGATAAATAGCAAAAGGTGGTTCAAAATAAGGGTAAATATACTACTGATTACAATTAATTCATTGTTAAATCATTCATGAATAAATTATGTTTTATTAAAACCGAAGTTATTCATACGTGGTGTATTCAATAAGTATCCAGAATTTTTTTGTGCAGGCATTTAAAATTATCGTAGACTCTTGACAATTCAGTATGTTATTGCTATACATCTTATGAGATGACTGACCAATTTTTATGATTTCACGTTCAAATGAACAGCTACAGCAGCAATTAGAATACGCCCTACTAAAGCCTGATTGTCACAGCTGGTGAATTTCAAAAATGCAATCTGACACCTTAGAAGAACGATATGTAATAAAATTCTGTTTTAAACTTGGAAAAATGCCGCAGAAACGAATGGAATGCTTCAGACTACTTTTGGAGCATCTTGCATGAATCGAGCATCAGTTTTTGAGTGGCATAAGAGATTCAAAGAAAGCAGGGAGTCTGTGAGGGATGATGAAAGGTGTGGAAGGAGTAAGGAAGTCAATATACCAGAGTTGATTAGCCAAAGGGTTAGGGTTAGGTGTACTATGTTGAGGTTTTAAGGGAGTTCAGCAAGAGATTCCTAGGGAAGAGGCCAGCACTCTTCAAATCGGGTCAGTGGCATTTCCACCAGGACAATGCACCAGTCCACAACTCCATCCTTGTCACAGACTATTTGACCAAGTTGGGCATCAAGACAGTTCCCCACCCTCCCTATAGTCCAGACCTTGCTCCCTGTAATATTTGCTTATTCCCTAAGCCCAGAGGCTGTCGTTATGAGACAATTGAGGAGATAAAAGAGGCTGTGACGAAGGTCATTTACACGCTCACACAAGAGGACTTCCATAGGGCCTTGCCGAAGTTGTTGGAACGGTAGAACAAGTGCATTGCAGCTGGAGGAGATTACTTCGAAGGGGACTAGAGTTTCATGTGTGTACTATCAATAAAAGTGCCCATACGAAAAAAGTCTGGAAAATGATTTAATGAGCCTGCCTCGTTGCTCAATCTAATATATTTGAGGATGAAACACCCATTTTTTAAAAACTTATTTTCTAAGTAAAATTAATTTGTGCTGAATTCAGCATTTAACCTGCATATCGAAAATAAAGACTGAAGGGATTGTCAAAGATCAGGAAGTAATGTAAACGTTACTAAAAGAGAGTTATCTTCCATATAATGTAAAAGCGCTGCGAATAATTTTTCCTATGGAAATGCTTTGCAAATTATTTTACTTAAAAAATTAATTGAAAATGATTTTTAAAAAGACTTTGAGTGGTCCGGATTCAACAAATGTAAATCCGACATAATATGATTATTATATGAACTATTCTAATGAACTGCTAATGATTTTATTATTCATTTATTATATAAATGATTTTGATATAGAAATGCTTTAAAAAGTAAAAGCTAATTATCATTCATCAGAAATTAACTCATACATTAATGACGAAAGAGAAGTTTATATATATATATATATATATATATATATATATATATATATATATATATATATATATATATAATTTAAATGCATTGCTCATGATTTTACAATGAAAATGCACTTAAAAGTTGATTGATAAAAGGTCAGTGTTCTAGAATTAATACAGGCCTTACTAATTAAATACGGTAATTAAATATATACTATAAGTGCATTACTAATGATTTTTTTAAGGAAAATGGACCGACATTTCGATAGAAAGGCATTTTCAGTGGTCAAGAATTGATTCATGTCGTACTTATAAAATATAAATATCATATGAATAATATAAATGTATTGCTAGAGATTTACTATAGAAATGCCTTTTCATTTTTATATTTCGGAAGTGCAATGAAAACCAAGAAGCAAAATGATTGGTCAGCAATTAATGCCAGTATTTCCCACTTAATAAAGGCCATTATTATTATAATTGCTTAATAGTTATTGCTATATGTGTTATCGCTTTTAAAGCTTAAATTCATCAGTTTGCTGACATTGTTTTAATGATTGATGTTAATTTTACTGTTGGTCTTTCCGTTGTTGTCACTGTGACATTGAAATTTATGGTTTTTACTACAATCATAATTTTTCAAATAATGTTAAAGGCATTATAATTATTTTACCTGTTACGATTTGTAAATGTCAGACTGAACTTGGCAGAGTCATCATCATCATCATATCGTGCTGGCAGCACGGATATCCCTGACCCTCTCTCGCCACTCCTCCCTATCGTTCATCGCCCTAGGCAGGTCTTCAGGACAACATCCTGTATCCTCACACAGCTGCTGAATGTACGTTCGTGCTGGTCGTCCTGCTTTTGCGCGGCCGTGTGTAGGGATCCATAAGAGTACATCTCTTATGAGTTCATCTCTGCTTCTCCAGCAATGTCCTGCATGTCTGGTTCGCCTAACTTGAATAGTTTTCGTGATAGGGGGCAGGTGGCCGTACAGTTGGTGTCTTGTTGGGTGTTGCTGCCAGGACTTGTTGAGGATTGCACGCAGCATTCTTGTGTAATTGCCATCTAGTTTCTTCTCGAGCCGTTTTGTTAGCGTCCATGTAGTGCATCCATATAGCAGTATCGATGTGACCGCTGCCTGGAAGAAACTGCGTTTCATTTTATCGGTTAGGTCTGATTTCCATATAGTCGATAGCCTATTGATAGCTGTCCATGCTTTCGTTAACCTCGTTTCGATGTCCTTTTCGGTTGATTCGACGCTGCTTCCTAGGTACGTGAATTTGTCTACTAGTTTAAGAGGGGTTCCTTCTAGAGTGGAGATGTCCCCCGTTTGGTTATAGCACATATATTCCGTTTTAAAAACTTGGCAGAGTACGAGACCACAATTATGCAGAATTTACAAGAGAATCTACACACTTTAAAAGCAACAGCCAACAAGACTAACTTGATCATTATTGCACACAAATTTTTCATCGGGTGGACACGTCGAGCTCTATTGAAGGCAGCAGTTTCAGAAAAGGCATCGAAACAACCGACAAGTATAAGCTGATGAGTGCGTACAGTGTGTGTGTGTGTGTGTGTGCTATCTTTCATCTTTACCCGATAACTTAACATTGCTGTGAAATATAGGTAAACACGATAAAATTACTAACTTATACGTGGTTGAGGCACTTTCAGCGTAACAATTATCGTCGTAGAAAATGAACTCGGCAACCCGAGTTCAAACCCTGAACGAAATTGTTTGCATTTCACTTCACGCTAATGAAGTTGGGAAGAACATGAATTAATCAGTTTTCCCTTCTCCAGCTATAGAAGTATAGGTTGGGATCTGTACGTGTGTATATCATACGTGTGGGATTTCAGTTTGATTATCAAAGTTTAGAACCTATGAACCTGATTAATACATAAATGGGTGATTGTTCAAGAACATTAAATCCGGTAAGCAACCCAAAGGAAGATTAATCAGATTTTTGTGAATAAATAACTATATACATGTGTGTATGTGATGATACGCAATCTGTATTGCACCCTCTAATATTTTCTCCTTTTTCTTATATAATCTATAATATAGTAAAAAAAAGAATTGATAAATTTGTAAATGAATAATTATAGATATGTGCAATTCGATAAGATCAAAAGGCATCTGTTATTTCATGCTTTTCTCACTAAATAATTCAAAGATGAACGACAATGATTTTTGGGACTCTTAGGAAAGGTGCACGTGGTGTAAAGGTTATTGTCGTAGGAAATGAAGTTGAGTACTTGGGTTCAAATCATGAACGAGGGTGTTTGCATTTTATATAGTGCTAATATCCTTGGGAAAAGTATGAATCTAACTATTCTTCATTCATCTATAAGTAAATTGTAGGGCAGCTTAAGCTGTTTAACCTTGGTATAGTAACCGGTCTAGGAGAAAGAAAACACTGAATTCAAACCAGTTGCGGGCCTGGAATGGATGAGCTTCCCAAGGCTTTTCATACCCAAAAACGCTACATGAGTAACACACCAAGAACTAAACCAGGTTACGGGACTTGTGATCATAAAAATCATAATTTAAGTAAAAATACACAATTACCCATTTATTTTCCCAAGTTCAGTGATGACTGAAATTAATCTCGATATCGAATCACATCATACTTATAGAATCTACATTATTATCAACTCGTTGAAGTAGGAACCTTGATCACAGACGCAGCAAAGCTAACAAGCAAATGAGGGAAACCTTTTCTATTATCCCCCTTTTGTAGACATATATTTACTATTTTTATTTGTAATTAAAAATTTACACCAAGCGTCTTCAAACGGTTATGGTTAATGTAAAAGATAAATCCACATGAGAGAAAAGACATTGGTCAATGATATTGCTTATGAAGTCAATATTGCTTTCCGGAAAAAATTTAAAAAATCATTTCGTGGAATGACAGCTTTATTGAATGCAGCCAGTTATTCTCATCACTGTCACCACGGTTGAAATGCACTGCCCACTGCCTAACTGGGCTCACATTCACTGTTTGGTCTCTGTAAACGTTCAGAAATTGCCAATGAATGTTAATGGGATCCCTGCTTTTCTGTCATATCCCGTTTTATGAAACCGCTGCTCAACTGCAATCTGTAACAAAGCAAGTCAAAAATACATAGACTATTGGCGGAAGGGTCAACGTCGACCGTCGTGCGACCACTATTCTACACTGAACAAGTGGGAAAATATAATAGAATAGGAGCGACTCCCTTACGAACGCTGCATTGGTTGTTTATCGCTGGCCAAAATGCATAACCAATTATGATGATTATATGGGAAAATAGTGCTTTTTAGCTGAAAACTTGTTCTCTTGTATTTTTTGCATATGTAGTAGTTTTCCCAGAAATAAATAGGAGGCATTACTTTCCGAGCGTCCCACGTATAAAGTTCCTTTTTTTTAACTGTAACTTAACATTTCTGAAAATGAAATTCAAATTTACCATCAAGAAAATACGAGCCTCTGTTTTGCCTAAAGGTTCTGACCCATAAAGTAACGATGATTTTATTAATTTAGAACTTGTTAGGCGAATTTATATGGTTGTTCACAACGGGGGTCGCGACAGAGAGTAGCCATGATTGTTGGTTTATAAAAAAGCCAAGTTAATCGTGAAAGTGAGACAGGAAACAACCAGTGAGTGGCTGAGGAGAGAAAGAATAGAGGGGAAAAAGAATGAAACGGATAACTCTGACGATAGATAGATAGATAGATATAAGTATTGCGTGAAAGATATGAACTGACCGAAATAAATGGATAAAGATGAGCGTGTATAAAGGGACAAATAGAATGATAGCTAGAAGTACAGTAAGAAAAATAGGAAAAAACCAAGACAGATTGACAGAGAAAGGAATACGTTATCGTGAGATAGATATGAATAGACCGAGATAGATAGATAGATAGATAGATATGAGCATAGTAAAAATATATACGAATAGAATAATGATAAAAAAAATAATTGAAAGAAGATGTAAGAAATACCATTAAAAAACAAATCATAAAAGCAAAATCTAATTTATCATTACCTGTCAGCTATTTCTCGGTCATGTCAAGTTAGAAGTTTCTTGCTGCTGGTACCATGTAACCCAATACAACTTGTTGCATGTTACTTAGAAATGAGTTAGACACTGTCAAATAACCTGTTGCCTTTAGAGATATCATGAAGAGAAATAATTTTCATGGTACCTCAAAGACCAGCTGAAGTGATATCAACTTTTCACGAATTTGAGGAAGTCATGAATCCACTTCCTGCTCCCTGCCTTATCCCTTTATATCTTAAGAAAATAGTGTTGTTAGTGAGTCAGGCCACAATATTTTATAAAGAAAATTCCATCGAGGCAGTATCATCGGAAAACTGTTAGATTCATTATTAGTCTTGGCAGAGGTCACTTATTCTCTTAACATCTCCTATTTACAACGTAAAAAATATCTATTCTTATTTGTTTCTAACTCATTCGCCACTTTAGCTTGAAATGTATACTCGTGTATAGGTCGAAATTTGGAGATCTAATTTTACACCAATAAAAAAAATGGCGTCGAACTGTGCATGAGTCATTATTTTGTTAAAGGCAACTACCGGCTTCAAAATGAATCCCACAAATTAATGATTTTGAGAATATAGCTCCAAGGTCAGTCTATACGTGTGTTCGACTTATACACGATATTATACGGAACTCGTTTTGCAATGTTTTGTTTTTCATTTTTTAAAAAAAGTTTCTATGAATCCCTTCTTTCACTTTTTTCGTTTTCTTAATCTCCATTCTATCAGTGACTTAGAATACGTTGAATGTATCACTTGAAAACGATTAAGACGTTCCAATTGGTGTCCTGGGTATGACACAGTAAATTGCATCAGATAGTGAGGCTCGAATTTTGGAGCTCTGGGGAATATGGAGAATCCTTTCATTGCTATTACTCCCAGTCCCACTTTACCTTGATGTGGTAGTAAC
>OY757916.1:50187051-50199551 GCA_963585895.1 Sepioteuthis lessoniana
CGACAGTTCACGGACTTGGAAGAGCACACAAGAAAGAAAGAAGAAAGAGAGACTAATTACAACAATAACAACAATGACAACAACAACAACAACAAAAATCGCACAACGATAAGATAATGTAAGATAATCGGGATTATTCTTAAAATGGACAAGGGGAGAATTTAGACAAATGGACCAGTGGACAAGAAAGTTGATGACAATATACAAGGCCTTATATTCGAGAGATGACACAAAGACTATATGTGTCAAGAAAAGATTAAATATTGCGTTGATGCATCAATACGAGGACTACATTAAAAAAACCCTAATCAAAGGCTAATTACAGCGGTCGGCAATAGCAATGACAATATAAAGACAAAAAATGACAAATCTAGAAAACGAAAATAGTAGGAAAAACAACTATATAGATACTTCAAGCGATAAAATAAGGAAATTGCTCATGTAATTTCTTGGACATTGCTACGAAGGAAAAACTTAAAAAAGGGAAACTGAGTCTCAATAAATAGCAGTACAAAGCAATACTATAAGGACTTATATCAAATTCAAGAGAATTCTGTGGCGATAGCGATGAAGTTAATTACATGATAAGAAAATCTACAAATTGGCACCAAAGGAATACAAAAGCAGGTATGATTGGATTGGGGAGGTGATCCACGGGAAATTGTGCAAGAGACTGGAGTTTAACCCAACTGACAAATGGAATATGCAGAAACCAAAATGCGTCCTAGAAAACAAAACACAAAAATTCTCTAAGATTTTGTGGTACAAATAGATCACCAGGCCAGAAGACCAGACCTATTTTTGATTAACAACAAGAAAAGAATTTAAATTTTACTGTTCCTGTAGACGATAGAGCAAAAAAAGAATAATGCTAAGAACAGCAAATACCTTGCCGGAGAGCTGAAAAAGTTAGGGAATATCAAGGTGACGGAGATACTAATTGTAGTTGGTGCCTTTTGAATAATATCCAGGAACCTTGAAAAGAGACTACGTGATCTGGTAATCTGATGAAGAATCGAATCCAGACCACAGCAACAATCTATTGGAATACTTTGCTGAGTTCTGGAGATCTGAGGAGACTATCAGTCACTTAGACTTCAATGAAAAACCACCACTAAGGGGTAGCATGAAAAACTCAAAAGGAGTAAAAAAAATGATCCCAACAGTAGTAATTGATGGCTTTCACTCAAGTCTTAGTGACAACTATTCAAGAGTCTTCTAAATGTTCCCAACGACATTTATGAGGTCTCGACGATCCCAATTCTTCCCCGGATCTTCGGTTCTTCTAATCGGGAAAATAACGAGAGGAACTGATTATCAGTAATACTATAAATCCTTCAAATGTACAGCAGAATAGGAACAGTCTACTTGTTGATTGAATTGTGGGTTCAATGAGAAATTTCTTGAATGTATTATAAACTCCTGAAGAAGACAGAAGGGTGCAACAGCCGAAACTTTGTAATTATAATAATGACAACAGTTCGACTAAATCAGCATACACTAATATACATATATTCTTATAATTTTTTAAGTGTTGAAGAAATAAGTTCACGCTTTGACCTTAAAATAGTTTCAGGTACATTTTTTCGAGCAAACCTGGGTACGTTACGGTGTGTGTAGTTGAGCAAGCAGACTATCGATAGTCTGAGTCAACCTGGATTTCCTGTATTTCTTAAATTGTGCCAAACTAAGCTTTACTTAGTAAATATTTGCCTGTGAGCATACCTTATAGATAAAATATATATAAAATATACTTTTCAATGAGATCGGTGTCTAAGATAAGTCATTCAAAGTTGATTTAAAAGCACTTTCCACAATATAGTAAAAAATCAAATCGAAGCATCTTTTCCCCCTATTTCCTTTCATGGTTGTGTTGTTTCTGATGAGACATCCTTACATTTATTTCGTCAAGCTAAATCTCTTTAGTGTTAACCAGTTAAAACCGTCAATATAAACATGAATCTTTAAAAAGTCACTCATACGCTCGAGGCACAACATTACTGAGTTTTACAATAAAAAAAACACATATGGCAGCAAACGTGTTAGGTTGTCTAGACTTAATACATGTGGTTTTCTTTATTAATGGTTGTATAAAGGTTAAGACATTTTAAATCTCATATCGATGTCTAAATCAGGATGTTAGTATTTATTTATTTTTTAATGTTTCAGATGATGGCCTGTCAATTATAATCCTTCATCTCCCTAATTCTAGAGGGAGTCTTCGTGGCTTCGGGGTTAACGTGCTGAACTGTGACATTGTAGTAAGCGAGTTCGAACTCCAGTCACGATATTATGTTCACTTTCGGACTAATACACTTGGGAATGATATAAACCCCCTTACACCCCTTCTATGCATTAAATAGTACGGCTTCTGTCCTACAAGGACAACTTTGGTATTAAAAATCCCACAAAAGCTCATACCATTAAACAAAGAAACCAAACTTAATTTTGGATGCTTTTTATTGCAACTGCCTCGGGTGGTCACTTCTACAACAACAAAGAATCGAGCGCTTCGAAAACTATAATAAATAAGCTCCTTGTGAGATTCGAATTTACATTTCATACAGCTTCAGGGAAACCTAGTTCTTCGTACATGCAGCAATACCAGTTCAGCTAAGAGAGCATCGATGATATCACAGAAACACCCATAAAGAAAGTAGGTAGAATTAGGATGATGTAGTTGTGTATGACCTAAATGTAAAATCTTTTTTTCATATTTGTTGCGAGATAAAGATAAATCAAAATTATTAACAATAATAATTTCAGTTTTTCTTCTTCCCTATAAGACTGGTTTTCAAAGCAACAAATCAGTTTCAATTAAAAAATTGGTTCGACACAATGATGTTCTCCATGCCCAGAGTTTGATGTTATGTTCCGTTAAACTCTGCTTAATTAAAGCTTATAGGAAACACAATTTTAAATTTAAAAACTGTTTACCTGATGTATTGTGCGAATAAAGATAAATCAAACCTCAATTCAATGAACAAGTTTGCATTGATAAAAATGGATTTTCTTTGGAGAGAAATTTAAATCTATTATATATATATATATATATATATATATATATATATATATATATATATATAATCCTTTTCCATTATTTTCTTCCATATATATATATATTTATATATATATAGATATACAGATACTTATTAAGAGAAAGCCTATTTCTATGAAAGAAGGGAGGGGTGAAGAACATTTTCACGGTATATTTTTGACTGGAAAATCTATTTATATATAAAGCACAATGGCCATATATAAATATATATATATATATATATATATATATATATATATATAGTGTGTGTGTGTGTGTGTGTGTGTGTGAATGAATAAATCCTTATGAAAAGTTTTTATCGTAAATCAACAAAGTTCGTATAGTGTAGACTCAGAGTCAATGGCACTTGTTAGTTTATCACCAATGAAACAATTGGACCAAATCTCCATCGCCTTCTATACGATCACTAGACCAATGCTCTATCGCCGATATTGAGCACTCTTTATTCACTCTTTATAGTAAACTATATATATATATATATATATACGTTAAGATAAATCTGTTCCGCAAATCCCGCTCGAAACTAACATGTCTATTATCATAACAGAATTTCTCATTAAACAACAAAGCCAAAATGTTAAAATATCGCAAAAAGCTACATATACAGCTTCAAAATCGATAAAAGTTGAAACAAAAGTTAAAACAACAAATACAACTTGATAAATATATTTTAAATAGTTTTGTTGTTGTCATAAAACTTCAAAATATTCATATGATTATGATTTCATTATTTCATAATTTCTATAATATTTTTATTTATATATTTTTGATTTCATTATCATCTTTTTAACATTCTTTCTATTTTCATATTTTACATCCACTGATTTAAAAAGTAGAAATCTTTTTTTATGATAATCATTCCTAAACAGGACGGTGAAGCGAAAAAACAAAAAAACAAATCTGTATTGGTTACTGAGATAATGGCTAATAGAACCTTAAATTATAAGATAAAGTATGATAATATGTCCAATTGTATAGATTAAAATAATCGATAAGACAGGCTGAATGAGAAGAGGTGATCATTTTGTATAACAAAAGATTTTATGTAAAGACAATATTCATTGATTAGAAATATTTTTTAAATTAGAAATTATAGAAATAAAGAACATTTACCGTAAATGAAAGTCATCATCAAAGCGTGCTGATAGCACGGAGTTCCTTGACTCTCTCTCTCTCTCTCTCTCTCTCTCTCTCTCTCTCTCTCTCTCTTTCTCTCTCTCTCTCGCCAGCTGTCCTCATCGTCCATTGTTCCTGGCAGGTCTTCTATACTTCGTCCAGTGTTCGTGCAGAGCTGGTGCGTCCATGTGACGGAGTTCATGGGAGAACGTCATCTATGAGTTTGTCCTAACTTCACCAGTAGTGCCCAGCATGTATTGTCCGTCTTAATTATATGGTTTGGGACCAGTTCATGTACCCCAGCAGCAATATCTCGTCTACTAAAAGCAATATCAACATACGCATAGAGAAGACGTGAATTGCCATTGACAGGTCACTGATCATGTGATCTCTCTGATAAAATAAAACCAGATTTCCTCCAAACTGTGGCTGTGTCAGTACGACTATATGGATGTACCATCAGGACGTTAACGAAACGCTTGGAGAAAAAAGTTAGATGGTAACTATACAAGAAGACCACGTGCTGTTTTGAACGATTCATGGAAGCAACACTTCATGAAACATAGTTATGCTGCCACTCGCCTACCTAAAAAATGAATGTATATATGCTATTTAGTTTCTTTTCTAAAAACAAATCACCAAACAGAAATTCAAATATATCCGTGACTTTTTGGGGTCATTGGTAATAACTTGTTGGTACGTAAAATTTACAGTATTTCCCATAAGTACATTTCTATTGTTTAATAAAAAGTTATTTTTCTTCTAAAAGAAATACAACAGGATTTGGTTATTTCTCTTGGAACATTATACAATAAAAGCATCTTATAAGGTATTAATTGAAACCATCTAGTAAAGGTGAGTTTATGTAGTCGCTTCGACAGTACATATACAAAAAGCGTGCAACATATTTAAATTTTTCGTTACAGAATTTCAGTTCAGTAGAATTTGACAATAAACTAACTTTTTATTAAAAACATATTTGGGGTGCCATTATTTCTAATCTCAAAAAAAGTTACTAAAATTCACTAAGCTTTGTCTGAGCCAGGTTTCTTAATCATTACAAAGCGGCCATTTTAATTTAGGTTTTATCCTTCTCTACCGGCCAGTATTGAGCACTTTTTTATTCTTTAAAATGTTTTTTATTCTTTTTTATTCTTTCTCTCATGTATATATATATATATACTCCTATATATTCACTAAGGTTTGTCTGTATATATGTCATGTATATATATATATACTCCTATATATTCACTAAGGTTTGTCTGAGACAGGTTTGTTAATCATTACAAAGCGGCCATTTTAATTTAGGTTTTATCCTTCTCTACCGGCCAGTATTGAGCACTTTTTTATTTTTTAAAATGTTTTTTATTCTTTTTTATTCTTTCTCTCATGTATATATATATATATATATATACTCCTTCTATCACCACTTCATTTACGCTCTAGTAACAATATAAAGGTGTTTCCTCTCGAAAGAAACTACAAGGTAACGTGTGTGTGTTTTATTTTGTCTTGATTTTACATTTCTTGTTATCATTTTTTATCTGCAATAATCTCAATCATTTTTTTAATAGCACATGGATAATTTTCTTTTTCATTTTTCCCCCTTTCTTTCCTGTGTATATATAGTGAAAAGTGAAATTTTAATGGGTGCAATACGCAAAAAATGCTTTTAGAGAATAAAGCAATTTTCAATCCAGTTTACAACCGAATGATAGTTGAGTGAGGTTAGAGATTATGATGAATGGAATATTTAATAATCCATATTTTCGATATAACAGAAATAATTATGAAATGCTGATTATAGTCCTTGACCTCTTTCTAAATAGAAGCATCAAGATTTTCACAGACCGTTTATTATTATTATTATTATTATTATTTACTCTTTTAGAGTTTTTCACATCAGTATTAGCTGATGGTTTTTCACTGGAGTTTGAGTGACAGCAAGTCTCCTCAAATCTCCAGGACTCTTCTTAGTATTCTGACCGTTCTCAGTAATGCTGTCATTTGGATAGTCTCAACCCGTACGCGAACTTCCAAGTCCTCCAGGCCTTTTAATAATCCTTAAGTTATTGTGCCAAAAGCACCAATCACAATTGGTACAATCGTCACTTTCATGTTCCACAGCTTTTTCAATTCTCTTGCAAGGTCGAGGTACTTATCCTTCTTTTTACATTCTTTCAGTTTTATTCTATGGTCCGCCGGGACAGCAAAGTCTACAATTTTGTAAATTTTCTTTTTTTTTGTTGTTGATTATTATAAGGTCTGGTCTTCTTGCCGAGATTAGGTGATCTGTGTGTATGTCAAAGTCCCATAGAAGTTTATGCGTGTCATTTTCCATTTTTCATTTTACTCTTTCTGTGCTAATTTGTTGCATTCGCTTATCATGTGATTGATGGTTTCATCTCTGTCACCGCATAGCCTATATTTGCTATTTTGTTGAGTGTAAACAATTCTCGCCTCAATATGATTGGTTCTTATAACGTTGTTTTACGCTGCCATTCGGAGAGATTCTGTTTCTCTCTTAAAGTTTCCTTTTCTTAGCCATGTCCAGGTTTTGTCGTGTGAGGTTGTTTATTAGTCGTTTAAAACGTCCTTAGAGTTGTTTTTCTTCCCATTTTTGTTTCCTGGTTCTTGTCATTCTGTTATCTATCGTGTTGTCTGTATTGTTTTTGATGGCCGTAATCAGTCCTCGTTCGTGTTTTTCTACGTAGTCTTCGAGTCGTTGTATCGATGCATGAACGCTGTCTTCGATGCTGGCAAGTCCTCTTTCCTCCCTTTTCTTGATACATATTGTCTTTCAACGTCGTCTCTGGGATGTAATGCCTTGTGCATGGTCATTAGTTTTCTAGTTCTTTGGTCCATTTGTTTAAGTTCATCTTTGGTCCACTTGAGAAAGGGTCCCGAATATCTAACGAGGGGTACAGCCCAAGTATTTATTCCTTTGATAAGGTTTTTGCTAGAGAATTTTGTCTCGAGTTGTTTGCTAGTTCTCCTGAGATATTCTTTTTGGATTTTATCTTTCATTTGCACTTGTTTGGTGGTGTCAGCCTCCAACATTCCCAAGTATTTGTAGGCGTCGTTTTCTCCGAGCGTTCTAATCTTGTTTTGATTAGGTAGTTCTATTCCATCAGTCCTATGTCGTTTGCTACTTTTCATTACAAGCATGGCACATTTTTCTATGCCAAATTCCATTCTTATGTCTTGACTGTATATTATAACTGTGTATATTAGGGTTTCCAGTTCTTTTTCATTTTTTGCAAATAGTTTGATGTCATCCATGTACATTAGGTGATTGATCTTTTTTTGCGATCTACTAAGTTTGTATCCGACTGTGCATTTTCTGAGTATGTGGTTAAGGAGCATCATGGCAATCATGAATAGTAAGGGTGATAGTGCATCTCCTTGGAATATATCTCTTTGGATCTTTGTTTCGGCCAAGCTTTTTCCTCCTGCAGTCAATTCAACTCTCCAGGTCTTCATGGTTTTCTCAATGAAGTTTATGACTTCATGTGATATTTTGTACATTTTGAGACATTTTATTATCCAGCTTTTCGGAACCATATCATATGCCTTTTTGTAGTCAATCCAGGCCATAGTTAAGTTTTTTCGTCAGGTCTTGCTTTCACTGAGGATGTGTTGATCTATGAAGAGTAACTCTGCGGTGCCTCTGGATCCTTTGCGGCATCCTTTCTGTTCTTCAGGGAACAAACCGCAGCTTGTTAGTGAGTAGTAGATCTCTTCCCTTATTTGAGCTGTAAATATTTTCCACGTCACCGGTAAGCAAGTTACGGGTCTATAATTGTTTGGAGTTGTTCCTTTGTTTGGGTCCTTTTGGATTAATGGGGTCTTTCCTTTGGTCATCCAGTCACATACTTGTGCATCTTGTAAGCATCTGTTTATTTCTTGTGATAGTCTGTTGTGAATGGAGGTGAATTTCTTGAACAAGAATCCATGTATTCCATCATGGCCAGGCGTTTTCCAGTTTGATGTTTTTTTAGTGTTCGATGTGTATTTCCCCTTTCGAGCCTTCTTTGAGTTCTTTTAGTTCTCACGTCATATTATTTATCCATTCAGCTTTTTCGTTATGCTTTTTTGGTTGCCATATTTTCATCCAAAAACGTTCGGTTTCTTTGGCGTCTGGTGGTTGGTATGTTTTTGTGTCATGCCCTCGCAGTTGTTGGTAGAATTTTCTTCCTTTTTTTGTTGAAATGTCCTATTTTGTTTGTATTGTTTTACCCTTTGTGGATATCTCTTTAATCTCCCTTATTTCCTCAAGTTGTACTGTTATTTTTTCTCGTGTTGTTTTTTCCATTCTATTCCCACATATTCCAGGATCTTTTTGTTTTTTTGTTTTTGCGTTTCCAGTCGAATTTCCCATCCTGGTTTTGACTGTTTCTTCGTGCTTATTGAGGGGATCCCAATTTTCTCACACACTAATTTCGCCCCTGAATAGATTAGTTTGTTTAACTCTATTCGTTATTCGTTGATATGTAAGGTAGGATTTGATTTATCTTGTTCGTTTCTGATTTAAGTGTTCTCCATTCTATGTTTCTTAATGACGGTAGTTTAGTCTTTTCACTATTCATAATTCTCTTTACATTTTCTACATTTGTCTTTTGTTCTTGTGATAGTGTTTCTTCAGAGTCACTTGGTAGTGTGGCGTTTTTATATTCTAAAGTTGGCAGTTCATTTCAGGTATGTTGTTTTTGGTTATCGTCACTTGATGTGACTGCTATTGTATTGTCTTGTTTCTGTGTTTTCTGGTGTATTTCTAGTATTTCAAAGTCAGAAAACCATCCCTTTTTTTATTATTGTTGTAACTTGATTGGCAAGCCTTTGGCTTGTTGTCTGAAAACTAGCACATTCTTGCCAGATCTCTATCATTCTTTTCCTATAACCTCTCTGTGAAGGGTTGCTCTTAAAATAGCAGTGTAGTGCAAGTTGGTTGTCTTCCCTAGTCCATGTTTTACGTTTTGGTCTCTGATCGTTATGGCTGCGAATGTCGTTATTCAAGTACCTGAAAAGAGACAGCCAACATTCGCAGGATGACGTTCGGATCTCCCATGTTGGCTATCAAGAGAGCACCTGCCGATCATGACACCCAAGCCTGTTACCTGGCTCCCACATTTTTTAATATTGAGATTAGACATTTTTATCATGGGTGGTATATTTTGGCTATATCAAACCCAGAGGTTGTTTATAATCTGCGCGCCTGACACAGATGTGACTGAGAACAGTCAAAGTGGCAGTTCGGGAACTGCGTGTCACAAAAAAAGGGGGAAGTATGTGTTACCCTAAGTTTTGACTTAGTTAAAGTCCGTTGCCCTGCTACTTGTTTTACTTCCCGAACTAAGACACTTACCTACTTTTAGATTTTCTAGTGTCATATTTTTGGTTTATATTTACTGTCTTATATTTAAACAAATTCTAAATAGGCTGGTGATATTCTTTTTCATAAATTTTTCTGATTTTTTGGTGAAATACTGGGCAGAAAATGTCTATTGGGAAAGTCGATGGGTAATATTGAGAGTAACGAGGTAAATTAAAATAAATCTTCAGTTAGTTCGAGATATTTCAGCTGGCAAATAGTTTACCTGATTAGTAATACCCTTCAATCAAAAAAACAAAATTATCACAATAATTCACCAAAAGATTTTACGAATAATCGAAAATCAATGTTTTTTTTTTGTTTTTTTTTTAAAAAAGAGGCATTTTCTACTAACCTTGTCCTCAATGACTACTTCTGAAGACTTTTTTTCGCAAGCTACTAAGTTGGTGGCTGCTTTTTATATCTTTCCTAACAACTATATGACACCTGGTTCCAGAATATTCTATCCTGGAATTTGGTGTTGTCTTTCTAGGAGGTAGTGGTAGGGGGCATGTATTAATAACAATTTCAAGGCTCAATCCTATCTGCTACTAAATGTAAAAATCTGTTACGGTAGATTTAAACAAATCCTCAGTTAGTTCGAGATATTTCAGCTGGCAAATAGTTTACCTGATTAGTAATACCTTCAATCAAAAAACAAAAAATTATCACAATAATTCACCAAAAGATTTTACAAGTAACCGAAAGTCAATGTGTTTTTTTGTTTGTTTTAAAAAGAGACATTTTCTACTAATCTTGTCCTCAACGACCACTTCTGATTATTATTATTATTATTATTATTATTATTATTATTATTATTATTATTTTGCTTCTTGAGAGTTTTTTTTTACATCAGCTAACGCTGATGGTCTTTCACAGGAGTTTGAGTGGCAGCAAGTCTCCTCAATTTTCCTGGACATTTCGCAGTATTCTGGCCGATCTAAACAATGCTGTCGATTGGATTGTCTCCACTCGTCCTGTTATTTCTTAGTCCTTCTGTCCTTGTACCAATCCTTCGGTGACTGTTCCAATAGCACCAATTACAATTGGTATAATCGTCACTTTCATGTTCCACACTTTTTTTCAATTCCATAGTAAGGTCCTGGTATTTATCCTTCTTTTCGTTTTCTTTCAATTTTACTGTGTGATCCGCTGGGACAGCAAAGTCCACAATTCTGCAAATTATCTTTTTTGTTAATTATTATAAGATCTGGTTGTCTGGCTGAGATCAGGTGATCCGTCTGCATCTCAGAATTTCAGAGAAGTTTATGAGTCTCATTCTCCAGGACAGATTATGGGTTGTGCAAATACGATTTATTCGTATGGACAAATTTAAATTTCTTGCACAATTCCATGTGGATCACCTTGCCCATCCAGTCTAATACACTTTCTGAGCTAGTTTGTTGCATTCACTTATTATGTGATTGATCATTTCGTCTCTATCACCACATAACCTACATCTGTTGTTTTGTGGCGTCCTTATCTTATTCTTGCTTTGATATGATTGGTCTTAATGGTGTGTGATTATTATTATTATTATTATTATTATTATTATTATTATTATTATTATTGTTTTCCTTGCGAGCTTCTCGCACCAGCTCTTAGTTTTCAACAGAAGTCTGAGTAACAACAAGTCTCCTCTGATCTCCGGTACTCTTCTAAGTATATAGCCAATTTTAGCAATGTTGCCAAATCGCAAATTTTTTTCCAGATTCTAAGGGCCCGTTGCACCAACTAAGATTGGTACCAGCGTCACCTTCCAGTTCCACAATTTTTCAGATCTCAAGCAAGGTTTAGGTATTTGTTCTGTTTTTCGCGTTCTTCCATTTTTACGTTGTGATCTGTAGGGACGGCAAAATACATTCAATGATAAATCCTTTTTTTCTTGCTAATTAAAAATAGTTCTATTTTTCTAGCCTTATGATCCGTTTGTACCTCAAAGTTCTAGAGAATTTTATGCGTCTCATTTTTTGGGTAAATTTTGGTTTCTGCATATACCATTTTTCCGAAGGATTAAACTTCAGTGTCTTGTGTCTTGCATAATTTCTAAAGGATCACCTTCCCCATCCAAACACACCTGCTTTTGTATTCCTTTGGTACTAGTTTTCGTCATTTGTTTATTATATGATTAACTCATCGCTATCACCACTTAGCCTTCAATTTCTATTCTCCTCTGTAGTATCAATTTTTTCTTTGATGTAATTAGTCCTAATGGCATTATCTTGTTCTTCTGTTAGAGATTCAGTTTGTTTTTAACTTTCCATTTTGTAAACATATGTAAGATATTTCATGTAAAATTTTCTTAGTTTGCCGCTTGAAATATTCTTAGAGTTGTTTTTCTTTTGATTTTTATTTTCTTGATTTTATGATAATTGTTTTTCTGTTGTTATTGCTCTTACTGGCTGCTGTAATCAGACTCTCTCTCTCTCTCTCTTATTATTATTATTATTATTATTATTATTATTATTTACTCCTTGAGAGTTTTTCACATCAGTTTTAACTGATGGTCTTTCACTTGAGTTTGAGTGGCAGCAAGTCTCCTCAAGTCTCCTCGAGTCTTCAGGACTCTTCTTAGTATTCAAGCCATTCTCAATAATGTTGTTGTTTGGATGGTCTCCATTCGTCTTCCTACATCCAAGTCCTCCAGTCCCTTTAATAATCCTTCGGTGACTGTACCAATCACGATTAGTATAATTGTCAACTTTATGCTTCATTTTTTTTCAATTCCCTAGGAAGATCGAGGTACTTACCCTTCTTTTCACTTTCCTTCAGTTTTATTCTTTGGTCAGCCGGGACAGCAAAGTCCACAATTTTGCAAGTTCTCTCTTTTTGGTTGATTATTGAAAGGTCTGGTATTCTGGCCATGATTAGGTGATCCGTTTACATGTCAAAGTCCCATAGGAGTTTATGTGTGTCATTCTCTGGGACAGATGCTGGGTTGCTCATATATCATTT
>OY757916.1:50204551-50244551 GCA_963585895.1 Sepioteuthis lessoniana
ATGTTCATATAAAAAAATATCAAAATGTTAAAAAAGAATAATCTAAAATTTCGTTAACTTTCACGGATTTATTTGCCTACTTAACGACATCTTCGAGAAAGAATAACCCAAATTTGAAAATATCTTTAAACAATCAGCCAATGAAATGAAAAGTCGTAATAACAACATTTAACACGTCTATACCAATTCCCTGCCTTCCGTAAATCTATCAGTCTTAAGATGTAAACATTCTTGAAATAATCATTCTCTGATGATGACCTAAAGCAGAAACTTGTCAGGATTAGCAAATTCATAAAATTTATCCACCAATTATGATTAGTTTTCTTTTGTTTATGTAATATATAGGGGGGTTTCCTCGTGGTGTAATGGTTAAAGCAAAGGACTGCGGAATCGTAGTAAGCGAGTTCGTACTCCAGTCGCGCTATTACGTTCACTTTCAGGCAAATACTCTTGGGAAAGGTATGATGCCCCCCCCGTATCCTCTCAGCTATGGGTTAAATTGTACCACTACTGTTCTTCTAGGAGAATGGCTTTGGCATTAAATAACCTACAAAGGTTGATATGCCATTAAAAACAATCAAACCATGTAATATATATATATGTGTGTGTGTGTGTGTGTGTGATTAAAGGTGAGGATAGGTTTGAAAGATAACAGGTGTTCACTTTGTAAATGCGGTATTATGGTGAATGGCAAATTTGATCATGATGGATGCTTTCTTTTGGTACAAGGAAAAGCGACTTGTGTTCGTGTCACAAAAGAGACGAAAGTTAGACTAGTTAATGGAAAACCAATCCCTTCTTTATCCTAGTGAGAGAAACAGACACTAAGCATTTTTAAAAAAACATTTCTTTATTTTTGAAGGGGAGAAGCATAACTAATTGTGCAGCAGAGTTTAGCAATCAGCCACCCTTGAATAATATGATTGCAGCTTCAGTGTCTTGCAACATGATAAAGATTTTCTTTCATTAAAGGACTTCTTTTTTTTTTACTATGAAAACCCTCTTTATTCGATTTACAATCTATTTGACAAAAAATCTATTACTTTGCGAATTCGAGTGCGCATTAATATATTTATAATTTTGCTTCACCATTCGCAGTATGAAGAACACAGGATTTTATCTATTTGCCGACTTTGTTTTTTTTCTGGGTGGGGAGTAATTGAGTGTGACGGTAATCGATTGGTGGGACAAGTTCGAATTCCGTATGAAGCCTGTTTATTGTTACCCCACTCCACTTTCCTTAAGACAAGCATGGATTCATTCTTACATCCTAACTCATCGCCAGGTATCTGTCAAAATATAAAAGGCATGAACCCACTTCTCTCTTCGCTCAATCTCATAACCTGACATCTTTACAGACAGTTTGGACAGTTTTGGTGAAAATTGGTAATTACCAGCTGAAATTAAGTTTGCTGCCATCTTTGAACGAAATAAACATGCAATTTATACACAATGTCTATAGTTTAATGATAAAAAAGAAAGCATTTATTCTACATAACAAAAAGCATTCAGTAGGTTAGAACTTACCCACGGGCAGGATGTGACGCAAAGTCAATCTTTAAGCGAAGTAAAGCTGGTTTTAATTCAGAGTTTTCATTTTCTTAGATTGGTTGCCTAATAAAAGCTAAAAAAAACATAGTCTTTCTTACTATTCTTTCATAGCTTTCCCAAGGACATCAGCGTGAATGGAAATGAAACAGTCTTGTCTAAGAATTGAACTCGGCTCACCGATTCCATTTCCTACGACGGTTCCCGTTACGTTAAGCGAGTCTCCTAATATATTCGGGAATCATTTGCTTAATTCACATTTCTCTTTTCTCTGTAAACTATGCATCAATCATAACCATTATCTTAGTATACTTATTAAATGCTTATAAAAGTTCTATTTCATTTTTTTTCACAGAATGTACATTCTCCAGATTTTAATCAATTACGTTATGAAACCGACTGAGGTGTCAATGGAGTCATTATTTTATAAGCTTGTTATGCTTCCTTGGACATTTCCCCTTTTTATTATCTTCACCCATCAAACTTAAAAAGGGAGGGAAAAAAAGAGAATCTTTGCACAGAACATATACAATATTTATACGATGTTTATACACAGATCAAATTCTGTTAAGTAATTCATTCGATAATTCCCAAAAATGGTCCCTTAAATCTTTTTCCGTTTTTTTTACGTATATTGAAGTTACACATCAAAGCTAGTTGCAGCAAATTAATTTCAATGCTTGCTTTGGATATTTTCCCGCGTTGTATGGCGTTGATTATTTCCAAGTAATATTTGATTGTTACCAGTTCATAGATAGATACATATGAACAGACCGCGATAGATAGATAGATAGATAGATATGATTTGGTTCGGTTCGGTTCGGTTCGGTGGTGTTTTGTGGCATATTAACCTTTGGGAGTTATTTAATGCCAAATCCTATTTATACACACATACAAAATATGTACATGTGATTTGCAAGCGAATAGTTTATTGGTAACATTATTTTTAAACAAACCAGAGTTTATTTGTTTACACGCAGTTAAATGGTTTCAAGTATTGGTATTTAACACAAATAATCCTATTCATATTTGCCATTTGTTTGCACACAGTTTAAATGGTTTCAAGTATTACGCAATTCACCCTCATCCATTGCCTTCAAGCACCTTTAAAATAAAATAGGGTTGGGTACTTGTTTACCACAAGAGAAATTTGGAGATTCTCCAAATTTCTCTTGAGACAATGCCCAGCCCAGCCGATTGATCAGATCGAGCATTTCTGACTACTCGTTGAGCCCAGCAAGGGACAAAGACGAGTGTTGCAAGTCATGTGACCACTTCAGTTGCCGAGTCACTGACTGCTCAGCCCCCAGAATCCCGTCCCAACCACGGCCAACAGGTACCCTCGTTAGGAGGGTGGTCTTACCCCTCTGCAAAAGTGCAGTCGGCGTATTCTAGAGCCTAAGCCGACATGGCGGAGATATATTTGACCGACTATTCAGAGTCTACTGGCTAACAACCACGTCATAGAAAGTTGATTATTCCCACGTAATATTTTATTTGATTGCTCTAATCTATCCAAATTTTGTTGTATTTTTAAAAATAAAAGAAGCATTATATATCGAAAATAATGCAAGTTTATTCCATCTTCAAGGTTAAAACCAATAAACGAAAATCTGCCAAATTTATTTGATTTTCTCAGATGAGAAATTATCATCACCCTTCACTAATATACTTAGACTAGTGTTCCTATCTTGGTTGTCATAGTAACAACATTTCTGCACTTAAACTCTCCGGTCTTCTTCATTTTATAGTCGGCAACCTTCCAAGAATTTGGAATTGAACCCTTAAGTATAAAGAAATCGATTCGTCTCATTCCGTTGTCTATGCTTAGAGAATATTACGTATCAGATAATTTTTTCTTCTTTAATTCGTACTTGAGAAATCTTTTGTTTGACGCTTCCACTGGACAAGACTTTTATTCATTATTCACCAATGTTGATAATTTAAAAATATGCACGATATATGACAGCGGGGACAATATAGTCAAACGCATTTTTAAAAAATGAATTTAGTTAAAACTAATCGCTTCAAATGCCATCTAACGACAAAGCAGAGAACGATCTTTGTCACTAAACCAATAGATTTCGAAGTAAAACGATTGTTCTTAATCAGTAACTACTTACATAAAACTAAACATTCATTTTACTCCAAATGTGTGGCATTAAATAAATAACACAGTTGTATTCTGAAAACCTCAATTTCATCCCAAATTCATGAAACAGATTTGTTTTTCTTAAGAACCATTGACAATTGAATACAAATATCGTGATATGTCAATTTTCTCCAATATGATTTCTTTTTCGCAACCAGTGCGGAACAAATGGAAAGCTTCTGAATTACTTCAACTGCTGAATTAAGAGGCGGTCAACCCACTTCGAATAATAATGATAATAATAATAATAATAATAATAATAATAATAATAATAATAATAATAATTACTATTATTATTATTATTATTGCTAAAACTTCTTAAATCGTTATGCACGTGTTTGATGTAAGTTTGCGTGATACAACATTGCAGGAAACTGCTCTTCACAAAAGGAGAGAAATAATATTATTTATCTTTATTTGTTTATCGACGCTGTAATTTTTCGTTTGGCACTGCATGAACATTTAACCTATGATTTCAGAAAAAAAAAAGAATAAAAAGAACAAAAGCTTAATCAATTTCAATAAAACATGTATTTGCAAATTTTTGTCAAAATGTTTTACGCCTCATTAAGAATGCTGGAAAAATTCCTTGCGACCATATATATATATATATATATATATATATATATATATATATATATATATATATATATATATATCGCTTGGTTATATATATAAATAAATAGTGCCTAATATCGGTAATAGAGCAAATATGAATTTGGTTCGCGTAGACACAGAGACTGCGGTACATGGAGATGGTCAATTTTTCCGTATACAATCATCAGACCATGATCAGTCTTACAGGGTGTTTAAAAAATTTGATATCATTTGAAATTTGAAAGAAGGGTGTTTCAGAAATATTAATATCATTTCGTAATCTGATTACTGAATCAATTTCTGTTCAAATTTCTTAAATTTAACAGTATGAGCAGAAAGAAACCAAAATTCTATGTTTAATGTTCAAACCCCTTTTCTTTCCCTGTGGAAGTCATTTCTATTACTGAAAAGAAAAAAAATTGATCACGGAACCGAAAATTCATCTCAAGAGAACAGGGTCCGGGCTAAAAGAATTTTACGAACAGCAGTGAGTGAGATAAAAAGGAGGAAAAGAGAAGTAAGCTAAGAATTAAAAATGCGTCTTTATTTTAGAAAGTGAAATAAATTAAAATAAACTACAGTAGAACAGCTTCAAACCATATGGAAAGATAAATTTTAGAGGTGCTCCAACCAATGGAAAACCCTTAGAAATAAGTGTATTGAATGCTCAGAGGTCTATTTTGAAAGACAACATTTCATTCATTGTTCATTTTTTCCTCGATATATATATATATATATATATATATATATATATATATATATATATATATATATAAAATATTTCGATGTAAGAGAGTGAAAGTAAGAAAGTCGGAAGAGGAAGTGGATAGGACGAGTAGAGAGGAGGAACCTATTTACGATAACTGAGTATCACACACACGACACACACACATATACACATACATTCACATAATACACTCACACACACATTCACACGCTTGATATATATATATATATATATATATATATATATATATATATATATATGTATATATATGTGTGTGTGTGTGTGTGTGTGTGTGTGTGTGTGTGTGTGTGTGTGTGTGTGTGTGTGTGTATCTTTAAGAAAAAAACAAAAACGGTCACATTAGGATTATAAATTTATTTCCATCCTGTTATGTATTAAACAAAGATATAAAAGAAGTAAAAACTTCTAACTGCATACGGGTGAGGGCAGATAAATAAAAAAAAACATGTATAAAATTAAACACTCAAAATAGCAAGAAATTCTAAAGAACAAGATTACTAATAATTATAAAAAAGACTATAATAACACTATTGACCAAATAAATAAGGACACTTGTAGTAAATTACATATTGACGATAGGTTAGGGAAATTTAAAAAGAAAGATGCTTACATTCAATTTAAGGATCATAAACCTAATTTTGAGAATAAATTGCAAACTAGACTGATTAATCCCTCAAAAACAGAGTTAGGTAAGATATCAAAAAATATTATTCAAAATATTGTAACGAATGTGAAAAAGGCAAATTATAGTAATCTTTGGAGAAACTCGTATGACACCATTGAATGGTTTAGGAAGATTAAAAATAAGAGTAAAGCTACTTTTATGCAATTCGATGTTATTGATTTTTGTCCTTCTATAACTAAAAATACTCTAATAGATAGCATTAACCACGCCCGAAAATATGTAGATATAACTAAAGAGCTATATGAAATAATATTATCTTGTAGGAAAACAGTTCTAAAAAAATAATGGATCCACGTGGGTAAAAAGTGGTTCGGATAATTTTGATGTCCCAATGAGGGGTTATGATTCCTCACTAATAGCTGACCTTGTGGGTTTATATATATTAGATATACTTAATAGGATTATTAGTCCGGAAAAGATAGGTTTATATCATTATGATGGGTTAATATATATCCCAAATAGTAATGGCCCAAATAGCTCAAGCGTACAAAAGAAGATTATAAGGGCTTTTAAGTTTTTAGGATTCAAAATTGAAGTCTTATCAAATAATAAGATAGTTAATTTCCTGGATGTGACCCTAGACCTTTCGAATAACACTTATAAACCATTTATAAAAACTGATCAGTACCCTTCATATATTAATGTTAACTCGAATCACCCTAAGACCATAATTAAACAAGTCCCAAAAGCGGTAAATCTGAGAATAAGAAATTTATCAACAAATGAGATAATATTCCAAGAGAGTAGTAAGATATATATGGATGCCCTTAAAAATAGCGGTTTTAGGGAAGAGTTTACCAATCAAGAAGAAAATATACCTAATGATATTAATAAATAAAAAATAAGAAGAATGGTCATAAAAATAGAAACAGAAAAATTATATGGTTTAACCGCCCCCCCCCCCATTGTAGACTAGCTAGTATAAATGTAGGTAAATATTTTTTGAAACTGATAGATAAGCACTTTAAACATGATAATATACTACATAAAATATTTGATAGAAAAACGTTAAAAATTAGTTACTCCTGAACGAAAAATATTTTTCAAATAATCAATAATCATTATAAAGAGATAATTAAGGAATTTCAGGACCAAACAAATAATAATAATAATAATAATAGTAAACAAAACGAATGTAATTGTAAAACTCGAAATAATTGTCCTATGAATGGATTATGTAACTTAAATAATGTAGAATATCAAGGAATTATTAACCCAAAAGAGAATATTATGGATAAAAAAAACTTATATCAGAATTTCCTCCACGAAATGGAAAATTAGATACGCAAATCATAAGTATTCTTTCTCCCATGAACATCTGAAACACCAAACAGCCCTATCTAAGCATTTTTGGAGTTTGAAAAATAAAGGGTTAACCACTGAGATTCAATGGTCCATATTGAAAAAGTCAAATACTCCAAAATGTTTTGATTGTAGATGTAATCTATGCCTAGAGGAAAAAATACAAATAATGATTTACCCAGACCCTGAAAAATAGTTAAATAAAAGATGTGAATTAATAGCTTGATGTAGACAGAGGACTAAATTTAAACTATTGACAAATTATCATAGATAATGCTTAAATAAAAAAACATAGGATTAAATTGAGATTTAAGGTAAATGAATAAGAATAAAATAAATTAAAAAATGTGAAGAAACCATATCTGGTATACGTACTGAATTAATAGGCTCGAAAATGAAATTGAAATTTTTTAAAAAATTGATTTTAATTTTAGATCTTGAATTTAATTTAATATAAGTATTACTGTATCCTTACGTAAAATTATTAAATAAAGTTATTTTATCTAAATTAGTATTAAATCTGGAGTTTTAAGTAGAAAAGCATTTAGAATTTAAAAAAAAATTAATTTACTATAATTCCAATCGGCAATAAAATAAAATAAAAACAGAAGTGGGCTAAATGAGGAGAAAACTCTTCACTCATCTTCTATCCCCTCCCACCCTTCTTTTCTGTGTCTATTCTGAATTATTTTATCCATAAGATCTGAAGAAGTCCTGTTAATTTTTTTTTCTCGTGTTTTTGATTTATATCAAAAACACATAACAGGATGGAAATAAATTTATAATCCTAATGTGACCGTTTTTGTTTTTTCTTAAAGAAATTATTCCTCGGTAACGTCAGTTACATTGAGCTCTTTACCAGGAAAATTTAAATGTTCACGGTTGAATGTTTTTTTTTGTTTTTGTTGTCCTGATGGAATTACTCCCAACTCCGGTTTAAATAGACTGAATAACACACACACACACACACACACACACACACACACACACATATATATATATATATATATATACATACGCAAGCGCACGTATATGCGTATATATGATACTTAGGAGTTTTACGAATGAGAAAAACCAGTATATACTTCCCCAGCGTGGATCCTACTCTAATACCACTGGAACTCGTCTCTTACTCCAATAATTGTTAATTAGAAAACCAGCTTACTACACTCATGCAGTTTTGATGTATTCACCAATATGAAATACGAAGTAATCGTCTGAAAACTGATTCACTTTGCGTAAAATGTTACGCGAAACTGTAGTTTCAGTCTTCTAAATGGTCAGTCGGTATCTAAATAATTCTCCGTACCCACAGGATATAAATATTTACGAGAACGAATCTGTGTTCTTTTTTTTTTGTGTGTCGTCTATCGTGTCTGTACGGTAGTCAGTTACAGTGAGGGACCATCTGCCGGGGTCCAGTCGACCAGAAACAAGAACAAGTTTCACACATCAGCGAAGATTGTACGCTTTTTCGGTGTTAGAGAGTGAGTGAGAGAAAAGTGTAGATGAAAGAGGAGGTGGATGGAACGAGTAGAGAGGGGGAACGTATATAACAATAACAATACACCCACCTGTCAAGCTTTTTTTGTGCTAAGACACCACAGACGTACACTCAACGACGTGAGCGTTTTCTTTCTCATACGTAAAACACACACACACACACACATGCACGTACGGTTAGAATTCATTAGTATATATTTAAACGACTATACTTCACGCATCAATACATATAGCTAACGTTTTGCACGATTACAGTGAACACACAATATATGTTATGCAATTATGCTCCAGAAATACAAATGTAAAAAAAAAAAGATATATATATATATATATATATATATATATATACACATTTACCGATACCTATTTATCATCATCATGCCGTGCTGCTAGTACAGATTTCCCTGACCCTCTCTCGCCATTCGTCTCTGTCGTCCATCGCTCCCGATAGGTCTTCCAGGCTACATCCTGTATAAGTACAAAGTCGTTGTAGATAGGTCCTAACTGGTCGTCCGACATTTGCTCGTCCGTGTGAAGGGGTCCACAGGAATACATCGCTTATGAGTTCGTCCTTACTTCTCCAGCTGTGTCATGCATATCCAATTCGTCTAATTTGGATGGTTTTCGTGATGGGTGGTAGGTAGCCGTACAGCTTCTGCTTTGTCGGGTGCTGCCTCTAGGACTAGTTCAGTACAGCTCATGGCATTCTTGTGTAATAACCGTCAAGCTTTTTCTCCTTATGCTTAGTCAACGTCCATGTAGTGCATTCATATAGCAGTATTGACACAACGGCTGTTTGGAAAAAGCTGCGTTTTATTTTATCGGACAGGTTTAACTTCCATATGACCAATAATCTATCGATAGCTTCCCATGCCTTTGCTAGTTGCGTGTTGATGTAATTTTCGGTAAATGAGACGCTGCATCCCAGGTTGGTGAATTTGTCCACCAGTTTCAGATGTCACTTTTTTTTTTTTTATTAAAACACATGTATTCTGTTTTGTCTGCGTTGACAAGGAGGCCTATGTCACCAGTTGCACATTCCAGACTATGTAGCTGGGATTCAGCATGGATGGATTTATTTGCCAGAAGTGCTGTCATCACCGTAGTCCGAGTCCGTAATAGTTTGTGCGGGGTATCTTCTTCAAATCTATTGACGTTAGAAGCACGTAGTTTAGGCAGATAATAAATTGGTATGAGGCTAATGTAGCCCCTTGCAGCACTCCTGCGACAATGTCAAAGTAGTCTGTATTTCCATTTATCGTATTCCCGTAAGAAAAAAAAAATCTTTTGCCGAGGTGTTTTAAAAGGGACAGCTACCGGGTTAGTGGGCTTTTGTCTTTTACTAAACTGTTTTTTAAATAGATATTTTAGATTTTATTTGTGTATGAAAGTAAAATATTTGCTGAATATTTTCTGTGGTTTAAATGAAAAGACAAGTCTATTAAACTAAATCCGGGTTTTCAGGTGAACTATCAAAAAAGGAAAAAAAAATGCTAAAATGATTTTTTTTACTTCTTTTCGAAAACCTAAGTTTGTGTAAGAATGGAATACCTTTAAGATTGGGAGAAACCGTAAGAAAGGATTCTCTGGTGAATTTTAAAATAACTCAACTGCGGACTTATATCAAGTTAAAACTTAATGCATGTACAGGCCGGAAGGACAAGAAGTAAGGGAAGGGAAAAGACCTCGCTTTTTTTTGCTTTGTTTTTATCACAAGATATACCTCAGAAGCCATGGGAAACAGCATGATAGACGCTAAGGCGCACGAACCCAACGACTGGTCAATGGAGCGCCTAACCAGGTGTTGGGTGAACTAACCGCACAGGTCAACGGCCAGGATCAAATAGTTCAGTCGGGGAACTACTGCTACTCATCTTTTTGGGTGGTATCTATTGGTGAGGTTAAAATACAGCCATCGAGAGATTATTATGACTCTTACTCACCTATTTATATATGTTTCTTACTGCGGGTATTGAACTCGGTTTTTATCTATGATTTTGCAGAAGGGTTTTTGACCAGGAAATTATCTTAGTTGGAGATAATATTTATGAACTTATCTCTAACAAAATTAGCGTTTGTATTTCTGTGTGTGTGTGTGTGTGTATACGTGTATGCGCACACGTACGTGTATGCATAATAAAATGAAATAAAAGCAATTTGATAAAAAGAAACGGATTTAGTCATGGATGTAATTATCAAGTTTGATCCCCACTACCGGAGCTGAATATGCCACATTATCGATTTATATAGCAAGTATGTGTAAAATTAATGAAACACTATGGTGGTTTTTTCGAATATATTTAAAAAATATATATGAACTGTAAATAGAACTGGATTAAATGATTAGGTGGGAATGGCATTGTATATAAAAGCCCTGCCCATGACATCAATAACCATATAAAAGCTTAAATTATTTTTGCTTAATTGTATCAATATTGTTTATTAATATCCAGTTAGGATTAATTGAAGACAAAACATGTGCCCTCCGCAGATGAGTTAAAACTTTGTGAGCATTAAAGGATTACGGAAATGATTACAAACATGGTGTGCAGTCCCCTGGCACTAACAGACGCAAGTTATTTTCTTCTGTTGTACTGGTTTATCAACCGTAAAAACTTTTTGGCTGCTGCCAATGCAAAAGGAACAAAACCATTTATGCTTCTGTATTTCCTTTTCTTCTCCTTACTTCCCATAAATGTTACCCAAAAGAGTTCCCTACCCGAGAGGAAACTATTTAAAACAATTGAACTGTTTTAACTATTTAAGCTGTTCCATGCAAATAAATTCTTTATCAATTTAGCGTCTTTATCTTTATGAATCTCATTATTTGATTTCTAAGGTATATGAATTTAGAAATAACGAAAAATTAAAACGATAAAACTAAACAGTAAAAAATGAAACGAATAAAGAAAAAAAAGGTTGAAAGATATATAAGAATTAAGAAAATCGCGTATATAAAGATACTTGCAGAAGTACTCGAACCTGGACCAAGCTAAACGAATTTTAGTAACACCATTGAGTGAGATAAAAAAGGAGGAAGCTAAGAATTAAAAATGTGTCCTTATTTGTTGTTGAAAGATTTCACCTATTAATTCAAATGAAAAGTATTCTTTTATTTTATGAATTGTTTTTTTGTTTGTTTTTATTTTAATTATTTAGTTTACACTTAAAATAACATATAAAAATATGTAACTCTATACTAGTGAAAGGTTTAAAACATTTTCATCATTTTTTTGTTCCAATAAATTAATATTTTTTTACAATTATTTAAAGAACAATATTTTAGTTAATAATTTTCGAAAAAGCAGATAGTTTTAACTCAAATTTTATCTGTTCTCAAAGATTTAACGATAAAAGAATCTAAGAATTCACGTATTACAACATTCTTTTATTTTAGTTTTCTTTTTTGTTTACATTTAAAATATTACTTTAAAAAAGTAAATCTAAAATCTTGAATGGTATAAAGCATTATTTTAATTTTATTTTTCTGATGACAAAAATTTAAATTGTTTTTAACTGTCTATTGATTTACAGTGATAAAAAATGCATTTGTTTAATTTATTTTCTTCTTTCCTATATTAAAATGTAACAATAAAAAGAAGGTAAGAGTTAAAAACTGCCTTAATATTTTGGTGGAATATTTCGCGAATTAATTCAAGTGAAAAGCATTCGTTTATTCTGTTAATAGTTCATTTTATTCCGTAAAAAGTTTTTGAGTTACACTGATTAAGAATTAATATATTTTGTTCTAAGAAATATGAAAAGTATCCGTTTAAAAGATCGGTTTTTGAGTTATCGATAAACAAGTCTTTCTTTTAATTTTTGTCATTTATTTTTCTTTTTTACTCTTAAAAAATGCAATATTATAGGTTGGTACAATAAAAAGAAGCTAAGAATTAAAAATCTGTACTTACAATAGAAATGTTAAAATGTAAATTTTTCGTATTACAATTCCTTGTTTTGGTTTACTTTTAGAATATAATCAAAAGGAAAAAAAAAGCATACCTCTTGGTTTGAAACAGTTTCATGATTTTTTAGTTCTTTAAAAAATCAAGAATTTTATTTTACAATAAGTGCTAAATTACAAAACAATAATTTTCGAAGAAGCATAAAATTTCGCCTATGGAATATGTGTCATATTTAAACATGGTGGGTCTTAAGATGAAGTTTAAAATACTTTTTGCACATAACTTATGAATAACTGTAAAGTGTTCCTTCATTCGACTGATTTTTAATTATTGAATTATATCATTTAATCTGTAAAAATCAAAAGCATTTTTTTACTTTTCCATTTTAAAGTGTATACACGATTATAAAGATCAATGACATCCCTTTCCAGAATTATAAAGTGACACATACATCCCAAAACAGATGCGACTCCTTGATATAAATAGATATCGTTTCAGAAAAAAAGGTTTGGATTTTAAGTCAAAGATTGACGTGGTGCCTTCAATAAGTTTTCTGACTTTTTTGTATAGGCATTTAAACTTGTCGTAGACTCTTGAAAATTTAGTATATCATTGCTATACATCTTATGAGATGACTGGCCAATTTTTATGATTTCACGTTCAAATGAACAGCTACAGCAGCAATTGGAATACACCCTACTAAAGCCTGATTGTCACAGCTGGTCAATTTCAAAGATGCAATCTGGACGTGAGGAAACTTTAGAAGAACGATGTGCAATAAAATTCTGTTTTAAACTTGGGAAAAATGCCAAGGAAACGTATGGAATGCTTCAGAGTACTTTTGGACCATCTTGCATAAATCGAGCATCAGTCTTTGAGTGGAATAAGAGATTCAAAGAAGGCAGGGAGTCTGTGAGGGATGATGAGAGGCGAGGGAGGAGTAAGGAAGTCAGAACACCAGAGTTGATTGGCCAAAGGGTTAGGGTCAGGGCTAGGGTTACTATGTCGAGGTTTTAAGGGAGTTCAGGAAGAGATTCCCTCGGAAGAGGCCAGCACTCTTCAAATCGCCTCACTGGCATTTCCACCAGGATAATGCACCAGTCCACAACTCCATCCTTGTCACAGACTATTTGACCAAGATGGGTGTCAAGACAGTTCCTCACCTTCCCTATAGTCCAGATCTTGCTCCCTGTGACTTTTGGCTATTCTCTGAGCTCAGAGGCTGTCATTATGAGACAATTGAAGAGATGAAAGAGGCTGTGACGAAGAGGACTTCCATGGGGCATTCGAGAAGTTGTTGGAACGGTACAACAAGTGGATTGTAGCCGGAGGAGATTACTTCGAAGGGGACTAGAATTTCATGTGTTTACTATCAATAAAAGTTCCCATACGAAAAAAATATGGAAACTTATTTAATTATCCTCGGAATTCAGTAGATTCGCGTTGATTCAAAATTTGAAAACCAGAACAGAATATCTATAAAATATCCTCTGTTTGTAGGGGCTATTAACCATTTAATTCTGCAAGTACGAAAGAAATAAGATTTTTATTAGCCTTTTTAGTCTAATTTACAGTTAATCCATCTTCAATTACAGGGGCCCGACAATATTTTTCGGACACTTTGAAAAAAGTACTTCAAGGTGGTCACTAGTACCAAAAACCTTTGAGATTGTAAGTACGTAGTTGAGGAGTGAAAATCTACTACTAGTGTAATCATTTTTTTTTAGTTTGGCTTTGATAATTTTATTTTTTTGTGATTTTTGCGAAAACTTGCGCGACACTATTTTTCGGACTTGACAAAAAATCGAATTTTATTAAGAGCTATGTTCATGTATATGTTGCTGTATGCAAATTTTTTGCTTGTACACTGTTCTGGAGCACTGGCACCTCTACTACTATGTTAACATAGGACAATCTAACAGCATAAATAGTCCGGACATTTCTTGGCAAAACGACTAATTTTAATGAGGTAAAATGCATTCAAAAGAAGTCGTTTGTTTGGCACGGAAGAAGCGGGAAGATGACCTCAGCATCAAAAGGATCGCCATGGATTTGAAGCTGTCGAAATCAACGGTCGAATACATGCTGAAGACAAACTCCGAGTGGAAAAAGAAGAGAGGACAGAAAAGATCAATTGGCAAGAGGACTGAAAGGAGAATGAAGAGAACTGTGACATGGCTTTTGACATCTAGAGAAAAAGTTACAGCAAGAAAAGTGAAGGAGAAATGTGAATTAGATGTAAACGTCCGAACAGTACAAAGAACGCTGCATAGGATTGGTTTGAAGTATGAAAAGGCTTAGAAAAAAATTACACTAACAAAGAAACACAAAGGAGCAAGACTGGAGTGTGCTAAAAGGTAGTTAACAAAGCATGTTGCCTTTAAGAAGGTTATATTTACTGATGAGAAGTGTTTCAAGTTTGATGGGCCCGATGGATGGTGTACTTGGTCGAGTAGGGGTGAGCCTGTTGTACTGAACAAACGACAGATGGGAGGAGGAGGAGTTATGGTTTGGGGTATGATCTTTTCTAATGGAAATATATGGTTGGAGTGGCTGAAAGGACGACAGAACAGCGAAAGCTACAAACAGTTTCTGGACGAGAAAGGCCTACCAAGGATAAGAAGAGAGATGGGGAATGATTTCATTCTACAGCAAGACAATTGCAGCATCCTTATGTCAAAACTCATGAAAGAATGGATGGCTA
This sequence comes from Sepioteuthis lessoniana, assembly GCA_963585895.1. Classification (NCBI taxonomy): domain Eukaryota; kingdom Metazoa; phylum Mollusca; class Cephalopoda; order Myopsida; family Loliginidae; genus Sepioteuthis; species Sepioteuthis lessoniana. The sequence continues at coordinate 50,219,699 of OY757916.1, forward strand.
AAGTGAAAATGACTACTTTGGAATGGCCTGCAAGAAGCCCAGATCTAAATTTAATAGAAAATGTTTGGGAAATGCTTGCGCAACTTGTCTATGATGGACCTGAAATAACGAAAGAGGCTCAACTATGGGAACGAATACTAGGAGCCAAAAAACAACTAATAGAAACACGTAGAGATGTTATTGTGCATATGTTTGATCATTATGAAGAGAGATTGATAAAAGTTATTAAGAAAGGTGATATTACAGACTATTAACAGTTTTTCAACGATATCCGAAAAACAATGTCGCGTGTGTTTTGTAAAAAATGATGAAAATTAAATATTTTTCCTTACCTAATCGATTTTCTTCCATTTTTATTACAGGTATTGTCTTTATATGTTTATGCTATTCTATTGAAGGAATTTCACCACTCTATGGTACTCGGAAAGTCGAATACTAAAGTGTCCGAAAAATATTGTCAGGCCCCTGTAAGAAGAAACTGCTTTGTATCTCTTGTGAGGAGTCGTTTAGAGTATCGATACAATTATATTTGTTAGTGTATAAAAAGTGTTAAAACCTTAAATATATGAAGTGGCTAATCAGGACACCATGAAAAAGGATAATACGTACACCAAAATTAATTTTTTTATAATCTACAATATACACTTCTTTCTCCTTTTAATTCTTTATTTCTCTTGAAGATTATATTTGTTCTACACCATTAAACAGTCATATGACATTTTTAAATACGAACGCTGATTTATTGATTAAACGGTTACCCCTTTCTCTGTATATATAATATTTCCTTTATGTGTTGCATTTTATTAAAAATCCATTGGTGATTTAATGTCACTCGATATCATCCTTCCAAGTCCTGATGATGGTTCATTAGAACCGAAACGTTATAGCGTTGACTTTTTTTTTAGATTAAATTCTACTCTTTGGATTACCAAGTTTTTAAATTTTTCTCAATATTGTCGGAATCATTTTCATTATTTACTACCAATATACACTTTATATGTACTAATGATTTTAAGGGTGCCAGTTATTCCTGTAGTAATCAATATGAAAAAAATAATTATTTTTTAGCTTTTTGTTAAAAACATTATTGAATTTTTTCTACTATAATACATTAAGAAATGGTTCCAGTTGGAAATAGGAAAACATATAAGCCAGCAACCATCAATTACCGTAATTATTCGTGTATAACACGCACTTTTTCCACATTTTAAAGCCAAACTGTTAGGGATGCGTTTTATATACAAGAAGTAAAATTTAACTTTTTATCCAGCGACGTGCATCAACATATAACAGAATGTAAGTTATATCTACGATCCAAACTTACTAATTTGCAACAAAGACTCCTGTTCTATGCTGCTACGGAGAAATAGCCACTTGAATATGTTTGTTTATAATTTGGTTTCTCCAAGTGTGAGCTTATTTTTATCACAAGTTTGTTGCATTTTTGTGGAAACTTGTTAGTTTCTTTGTTCTAAATACTGCGTTAATATTTTTTCAAATATAAGTAAACAGTATAACTTTTTTTAAATTTTCAGGCTTTACGAATCGGATAAAAAAATTGAACAAAAGTTAAATTTACCTGCTACAAATTCTAAAAATTCAGTGCGTATTATATGCAAAATACGTTTTGTTTTATTTTTAGAATCAAGAAGTCGAAATTTAAGGGTTCATGTTTTATATGAATAATTACAGTATTATCAGATAGATGAGATTTGGCGGTGAATAAATGTTTAAGGAAAATTATTTTTGTTTGTTTGACGTCAAGTTTAAAGTTTCTATGTGAAAAAGAAGACAAAAGAATATCTCGTTGTCATTACACAAATCATTTACTTCAGAACAATAAGTATCACACACACACACACACACACACACACACTCAAGCATATATATATATATATATGTATGTATATGTATATATATATTGAACTGAACTTAGATAGCGCCATAATAATGATAATGTATGTATGTATACAATCATTATTCTTATTGTTATCTGTTATTATAAATTTAATATTCATCAGATTAAAAACAGTTGTTTTTAGCTTATTACTAACAAGAACTAGCGTCGGTTTGCATGATTAACAGTGCTTGAATGACACGCAGCTGCCAAAGATACGAGATGTGAACACACACACACACACACACACACACACACACACACACACACACACACACACACACATAGAAGCACTAAGAATCTTACCTAAGATCCACATAAAACTTCATAATTTTTATTCTAGCCTCTGCATATTGTCGTGTGGTCATACGCTATTATACAAACACACACACCATAACATACTTCGAGCGCACGTACTTACACACACACACAGACTCACATACACTTAGATATATATATACAATGTATACTTAAGCAGCAAACTTTCATTAATATATGTTTGGTCTAATTCTATTTAATTCTATGTGGACTTAACATACAAACATACACATATATGTATATATGATTTATGTAAATGTTTCAAGAATTTTTTTTCACAAAATCTTTTATTCATATGAATTCATAGCTTTATTATTCAGTTATCATTGTGTTTTCTATTTCTTCCTTTAAAGAGAAGCGTGTATTTCGCTAAAAAAAAAAAAAGTACGATTCCAGTTTTTATTCGATGAATACTTCGAAATATGCTTCGATATCTTGAATTTGTTAGAATCACTGACCAAATAGATGTGTCGTATAGAATAAAATTAATGAGATTCTGAAGATGATAGATTAGGTGAATGTATTGTATATGAATAAACTACTTATCCATCGGCTATGCTCGCTTGCTGTGTCGTATTTGCAACATGAGAGTGGATATCACCCGGCAGCAAAATCAACAGACTACTTTTGGTCACTGAAAATTATCTACTGTTTCAATGTGTCATTCAGATTTATTGATATTCATTTCTAATTTTTCTTGAAATTTTATGTTAATTTTATTCTTTAGATGTTGGGGTTATGACAAATATATGAATGAAAATGTACAAAATGCAACAAAAAATGACAAAGATCTTGGTGCATAAATTTCTGACAAATTGTCAAGTTCTTGGTAAATGGTCAGAACTACTTCTAAAACCAACAGGAATGATAACATCGACGAGGAATTTTTCATAGTGTTGTATAATTGCATGGTCACACCTTGAGTATTGTATGCCAGCATGGTCACTGTATTTGGAAGGGGATAAAAATCAACGAAAGAAAGAATTTACAGATGTGCAACTAAATAAGTTCCTGAGAACATGTTGAAAGAATTATGTTTGACAATATAAAAAAATTAAGAAGGTCCGTTGAGAATTAATAGAATTATGTTGGTCTATGAAGTAATCTATGGTAATGTGTTATGAAATAGAAGATGCACTAGTCTAAAAGACATGGACAACCGACTGAAGTAAACAAAAGTTGATTAAATATCAAGAAATAGAATTATAAGTCAGTTGAATAGTTTGCCAGTGTATGTGATTTTTTAATCTGCGCAGAAAAATTATGTTAGTTATTGTAGCACCAAGAGAGTGTCTTTTCGTGGTGTCGTGATTTATAAGGTCATTGATTAATTACCATCGATGTGTGAGTGCGATCTCTACTTACACCCTTGTGTCAACTCTAAGCTATGCTTATTTTTTAGGGAGCCTCTTGTACTGTAAGGGTTAGCAATCTAAGCTAGCTTGATTTCCACTGGGTGTCCCATGCTTTTGGTCTCGTTCCATAACTAACTTTAGTGAATAAATATTGTAGCACAACAAAAAAAAAAATAGTTTTGAAATTATTTATATGTTCCAAAGGAATCAGGACTGGTTTCATAAATTTCAATCAATTTTTCACTGACTTGTCTAGATGTGTACACAGCAATCTAGACATCTTGACATCATTATTTTATTATATAAGCGTTTCAGATGTGTTTCTGCATTATTTTAATTTTTTTCAGCAATTCGCATTTTCTCATGGTATACTGAACAACGAATCTGTTGCCAAAAAATCGGGCAAAACTGGTTCTAACTTCTTTAAAATTCTAAAAGAATCTTCTGGACATGAAGTGACGAGCTGTGTCAGGCTTCATGGGAAGAAAAATATCAGTGAGGAGCTTCCAGGAAAATCTACCACCAACATTTGAGAAGGTGCACAGTCTGATAAAGGTAAGAGGAAGGTTACTTGGTTGGTTGGTTGGGTTTTATGGCATATCAACCTTTGTAGGTTATTTAACGCCAAATCCATTTTCATGCAAATAGTCAGATTTCAAACAATTCATTTGAGTACACAGTTTAATTGTCAAAAACATTTCTATTTCAAGCTATTCAGTTTATTCAAACAGTTCTAATTCAACTAATTCAGTTTAGTATAAGTACAGATTTTGTTTACTCAAAGTTAAATGTCAAAAAAGTTCTATATTAAACAATTCAGTTTAGTGTAAGGTGAGTTTAATTGTCAAAAACATTTTTATTTCAAGCTATTCAGTTTAGTCAAACAGTTCTAATTCAAACAATTTTGTTTAGCATAAGTATGCAGTTAGTTCTATTTAATCCATAGATAGGACCCAATCAGGTGCTACCATTCTGGACCAGAGTGGAACTGAGAGCAATGACAATGAAGGGGTGCTCCACATTCCCCAAAGCTCCAGCATTGTTGGAACATCACCACCAGATTGTTTATTGTCATAAACAGGACACTCATTAGGGGGTGGCCTTACTTCTCTGCAGAGGTGCAGTCGGTGTATTCTACAGCTTCAGCCGACTGGGCAAGTAAGAGGAACACTGACTCTTAGAGTGCCTTGTGATTAAGTAGAAATTCCCTCTGAGTCATGCTAAACCATTCTTACTAAAGATTTAGAAATGAGACGAATTATAGCAAAGTTTGTATAACAGGTTCTGATACCAGAGCAGAAAAAGTTTTGGGTGATCGCAGCTACTCATTTGCTGAAACTGAGGTAGACATTTTGAAAATGATCATAACAGGTGGAGAATCGTAGGTATATGGCTATGAGGTGCATACGATAAGTTTCTATACATTTTTTGTATGAGCATTTAAAATGGTCGTAGACTCTTGAAAATTCACTATGTTATTGCTATGAGATGACTGACCAATTTTTATGATTTCACGTTCAAATGAACAGCTACAGCAGCAATTGGAATACACCCGACTAAAGCCTGATTGTGACAGCTGGTGAATTTCAAAAATGCAAACTGGACGTGAGGAAACTTTAGAAGAACGGTGTGCAATAAAATTCTGTTTTAGACTTGGAAAAAATGCCAAAGAAACGTATGGAATGCTTCAGAGTACTTTTGGACCATCTTGCATGAATCTAGTATCAGTTTTTGAGTGACATAAGAGATTCAAGGAAGCCAGGGAGTCTTTAAGGGATGATGAGAGGTGTGGGAGGAGTAAGGAAGTCAATACACCTGAGTTGATTGGCCAAAGAGTTAGGTCTAGGGTTACTATGTTGAGATTTTAATCGAGTTCAGGAAGAGATTCCGTCGGAAGAGGCCAGCACTCTTCAAATCGGCTCAATGGCATTTCCACCAGGACAATGCACCAGTCCACAACTCCATCCTTGTCACAGACTGTTTGACCAAGATGGGTGTCAAGACAGTTCTGCACCTTCCCTATAGTCCAGGTCTTGCTCCCTGTGACTTTTGGTTATTCTCTAAGCTCAGAGGCTGTCGTTATGAGACAATTGAGGAGATGAAAGAGGCTGTGACAAAGGTCATTGACCCGCTCAAACAAGAGGACTTCCATGGAGCATTCGAGAAGTTGTTGGAATGGTACAACAAGTGGATTGTAGCCGGAGGAGATTACTTCGAAGGTGACTAGAGTTTCATGTGTGTATTATCAATAAAAGTGCCCATACGAAAAAAGTCTGGAAACTTATCGTGTGCACCTCGCGCTATTTTCAGTTATCTGTGTAGAAGTGTCGGTCACCAAATTCGAACCAAGACCAAAGTTCATCTCATGCACAACGAAGACGTTTCTAAAGGTTTATTATTTGGGGAATCTTGTGCCATGCTGGCTTGACAGTGCATACACGGATCAGTAGCCGATTCACTATAAATACAGCTTCAGTCTCAATACTTTTTGAATATTCTTTATATACGATATTTAACATCATTAGTATCAATTACATAAATCAGATAGACACTTTAGAGATATCAATTTCTTATTACATTTTAAAGCAAAATCACAAAAGGAATCATAATTATTTACTAGGTTTAATTAGTTTTGACATCAAGCCAGAATTGTGGGCCCCAAATAGGACCGAATTCACTGATAAGTAAAATTTTTGCGGCCATCTTTATTAACACAATGATTTGCTAAAATGTTAGAAAAGTATCTTGCTTCGGCACAAAGCTACAAACGTTGGGTACTCAATGAGGATCGAACTAAGTACACAGTAGTAATGCTCTCCTGGACTTGCATACTTGCCATTACCATTGGAGGTGTCTTTGGAAATGGACACGACGAACAGAGTTCAAATTCTGGACGGGGCTGTTTGCATTTCACTTTGCACTAATACCTTTTGAAAATATATGAATCAAATTATTCTCCCTTCAGCTCTGGGTAAATAGTAGGGCCGATTGGGTTCTTTAGCCTTGGTTAGGCAACCAGTCTAGGAGAAGGAAAACTCTGAATTTAAACCGGTTAAACTCCGCTTAAAATTGACCTTGTGTCATATCCTGTCTGTGCAGAGGGGTAGATAAAAAATCCTTGGCATAAAATACCCTTTTAAGATTAGCGTAGCCAGACACAAGGCGATGAATACGAAGCACTTAGTGAATATTAAACTCGCTGTGTTGTAATCAGAGTCTGCTATACCACTCGTTAACCATTGTCTCATGACAAGGCGACTAGACAGGTGTTTATATCTCCTTTTTAGGTGAAGCGTATAAATGCGTATTGTGAGTTTAAATCTGCGAGTTTCTTTGTCATTGAAATGATTTATAGAAAAGCAAAATTGATACAAATGCAGTGCATTTAGTTTTTTTAGGTAAAATTTATAAAAGATTACGCGCTACATTTGATTTAATTACTCCTTGGGTGTTCTCCAACCATCCGAACACTTTGCAAAAGGAAATTAAAAATATCAAATTTCAACTATTTCTGAAGCAAAGAGCAAATAGATCCATATCAGTTAAATATATCCACTTCAAACAACATTAACTCTTTTCGGATGGACTGCTCAGATTGATCTGGCTAAACTGGTGAAAATACTAATTGGCTTGAGAAGGATTTTGAATCAGCCTGTAAAGCCATGAAACATACATGATATTCTAAATATTCATCCCGTTGTTCAACACACTTGGCACTTCTTTTTTCACGTTTTCTTAATAATTTTAAACGATAATAAATTTTAATAAAAAAGAGAACCTGACGACTTGTAGACTTTGCCGTCCAGGTGGACAACAGAGTGAAAATCAAAGAATGTGAAAAGAGAGACAAGTATTTAGATTTTGCCAGAGAACTAAAAAAAAGCCATGGAGCATGAAGGTGACGGTGATACCGATTGTAATTGGTGCACTTGGAATGATGCCAAAAGGCTTGGTAAAGGGGCTAGAGGGGTTAGAAATCGGAAGGCGAGCCGAGACCATCCAAACTACAGCATAGTTAGGATCGGGCAGAATACTGAGAAGAGTCCTGGGGACATGAGAAGACTTGCTGTCACTCAAGCTCGAATGAAAGACCATCAGCTAACGCTGGTGGGAAAAACTTGATAATAATAATAATAATAATAATAATAATAATAATAATAATAATACGAAAAGATTCAACACTCTTTCGTGTTTGAAGTGTTTATTTTTGCTAGTTTTTTATAACATTTTTCTCCTTTTTATCACTACTTTTTAAACGATTCTGTAACCTGTAGGAGCATCTTTCAGGCCTTGGGGCGTGAGAATAGTTTTTGGAAGTATTGGTAGCAAATATCTAAAGTTTTGTGTTAGAATTTCGAGTAACAACCAGTGATTATTAACTCTTACCACTTGTTTGTATTGATCTTAACTTAATATGTCACAGCGTCAGAGAAAATTGGAGTAGAAATATTCTACTATACTAATCTTTCAAGTGGTTGGGACTTATCTTCTTTGAAAATCAGCATCTGAAATCCTAAATTTTCCTTGGGTTTGAACACTGGCTGAAATAAGTATCTCAGCGATGAGGCAAGTCCCAGTCGTTTCCATATTACTATTGTTATGATCTCTCAACTAGGCTGCTTACCATAAAACTCAATGTTTACTGGGCAGTTGTATATGTCTTAAGCCACTCAGTTGGATTGGAGAGAGGTTTACTTGTATGCATTTCTGAAGTATATTCTTTGTAATAAAAAAACAATTGTTTCTGAGAGATAATGAGAGATAAACGGAGAAAGAGAAAAAGTTTGAGAGAAAAAAGAAAGAGAAAAAAAAAGAGGGAGAGAAAGAGAGAGGGGGGGAGAGAGATAATGAGAGAGAAAAAGAGACGAGAGAGAGAGACACTGAGGGAGAGAGAGAGAAAAGTGATATAAAAAAATGGAGAGAGAGAGAGAGAGAGAGAGAGAGAGAGAGAGAGAGAGAGAGAGAGAGAGAACTAATTTCCAAAGTATAAAACTAAAATAAATCTACATCGGTATGAGTACTGTAACTTTTTCTAATGACAATTTTCGTCTAATTATTTTCAACTCTGAAGTTGAGGTTATTTACTGAGCTTAACTTTGCTACAAACCTGGAAGTAGATACCCCTAGTGAGAATAGAAATCACCAACCATGCTCTACTATCTTAGCTCGCTAATCATAACACTATGCACGGTTTATGAGTTTGTATGGCAGTTTAACTGTGCAAACAATAAATAGCAATACTGAAACCACTTAACCATGTGCAAACAAATGAGTTCTGTCTCGCTTAAAAATAATGTTGCCTTCCAATTATTCACTTTAAAATCATATGAATAAAAGGATTCGACATAAAATAACCATCAAGGATTGATATGCCGTTAAACCAAAAAATATAACACATTGGATGACAGTTATGTTTGTTTAGAAGTCGATCTGCTACCGTCATTTAGAATATTTACAATTATGGAAAAAATGAAAAAATATACTTAATACTAAAAACAATTTTAAAAGATCACTTAAAAAGCCAGAAAAATATATCAGGAGGAATGAAAGTATCAATTTACCCAACCAATCAACCACGAACAGGATGTGATTCAAGATGAATTTTTAAGCGGACTTGAATTCAGAGTTGGTGTTCTCCTAGACTGGTCGCCTAACCAGTGATAAGGAACATAGTCTGCCTTTCTACTTACGCATAGTTGGATAGAAAAGAGAAGAATTCATGCCTTTCCCAAGGGCATAAATTCGAAAAGTGAAACCAAACAGCTTCGTCCAAAATTTGAACTCGGGTCGCCGATTCCATTTTTCACGACGGTAACCGTTACGCTCAGGGCATGAAATGAAAAGTTTTGAAACTGAATCTTTATTTTAAGTTTTATATTTCAATAAGACGCATGCATATCTGAGTTACTAATATATTAAAGTGATGATGTCTTGCCGGCTAGACTTCGTCTAGATGAGTCAGTATCAATTTCAGATACTTTTTAATTCGCAGTTTTGAGCAAAACTCAGGATTTTGCAAGTGCAACATCCTTCATACTTAACATACCAAGCTCCATGTGATTTCCTGTTTTCCTGAAAATTAATTTCAAAACAAAGATTTGAGGACGTGGAGGACATTTACAACGACGCAACTTCACACCATATCAAAAGAGGAAAAGCAACATCTCATTCCTTGTTTTTTCTATCTGTAAATAAAGCTTCAGCCCTGATACTTTTTCAATATATCTCTTACATCCATGTATGTATATGAGGTTGCATCAAATGAAGTGTCGTATTGACAATAATTTATGATTTGTTGCCATCAAAATTTATTCAAATAGTTATGTCTTTGGCTATGGTAAATGTGGCTATTCTACTGTTGTTCCTCACTTTGTTGATAGGCCCATCATAAAAGTTGGTTTTCACTTGAAATATGCTGACTATAAACGAATCCGGATATCTGTTTTACATTTGTTTGAATTAAGAAACTGTTGAAGCAGAAAGGGCCTATAAAATTAGCATTTGAATTTAGTTTCTTTAGTTTAGTTTCTTTGTTTAAGGGTATATATAAACGTTCGTAGGTTATTTAATACTAAAGCCATCTTTGTAGAAGAACAGCTGTGATATTATCTAGCCCATAGTTGGTCGGATAAGGAGATTCAAGGGTATTAGTCCGAAAGTAAACGTAATAGCGTGACTACAGTTTGGACTTATATATTTCGAGGCTGTAGTCCAGCACTTTAGCCATAACGCCACTGGGACTCTCCCTTGACATTTAGAGAAAGAACAGCTGAAAAGTGTGGTTCTACATAGCATTGCTCACGTGAAAGATTCAATGCATGCCTGTTATCGAGAGCAAGAATTTAGCACCTCATTCGGGATGCTTCAGGTCAGAGATTGACGGATAAATTCTCTGTGACTTTGAGATGAAAACAGATCACCAAATCTCAGCTAGAAGATAAGACTTAGTATTAATTAACTAGAAAAAAGAATTTGTCATTTGATGGATTTTGCCGTTTCAGAGGACCACAGAATAAAAATAAAAGAATGCGAAAAGATAAAAAGAAATACTTGGATCTTGCCATCGAGCAGAAAAAACTACTGGAACATGAAAGTAACGGTGATACCAATTGTAGATGGTACTCTTGGAGCGGTCTCCAAGAGCCTGCCAAAGAGAGTGGGGGAACTGGAGATCAGAGAATGCATCGAAACCATCCAAAGCACAGTACTGTTAAAATCATACAGAATTCTTAGAAGAGTCCTGGAAACCCTGGAAGACCTGCGAGCATACTGACTTCAAGTAAAAAACACTTCCATTACGTCTCGCACAGAGCAGAAATAATATATTCTAAAACAAATGTCTGTTGTTTTGTCATATACAAAACATGTCAGACCACATTTTTACTAGAGTTAAGACTAAATACACCTTTCTTATTTTTATACATACCCCGAAAATATGTTCACATTAAATGATATAATTTATATGTTGCTTATTTCAACTTGATAGGTATTAAGAACATTACTTGTGGCAATAATCCAAAACCTTATATGAATTCTAAAACGTACTGAAATAATTTAAATGGCTACTGGGGAATTCTAATTTTGGTCTTTATTTTAAGAAAACGCTATATTCATAAAAATGAATAAAAAAATTACTTTTGCGTACTTAAAGCAGTGTTTAAACTTTTTAATGTCCATTTTTGTCATTTAAAATTATCTTTGATTACATCCTGATTGATATCTGCGACAAAAATATTTATATTTTGCGATAAACAGTTTTTTAAAGAAGCTGTTGAAGAGATATAAAATCCAACGAAATTTAGTCAATTCAATGATTATGTAATTTAATTTTGAACAGTATTAATGTCTTTTAAAAAATCTAAAATGCAGTAGAAAACACGATTCCATGTGGTATTACTTTTTATATAATTTTATATATTATTTTAATAGAATTTACATCAAGGCACGTCCAGCTTCCGTATGGTCAGTAGAAGATATTAAACTGGAACAAGAATTTTGTCAACATGGGTGGTGATAAAAGTACAGAGCTCTTTATTTTGTGAGGAACGAATCTTTGAGGTGAATGTTGGCAATAGTTACCGAAATACTTCAAGTAGAACTTGAATAATGAATGAATTAAAGTGGGAGGAACGGAGCGAAACTTGGTCCTCCCTTTTGACATGCAGGTGATATTGAGTACACAGAAAAGGTTCAAAAGCCTTTACAAGTCAACACTCTCAGAACAAACACTTACTGGCAGATTAAACTCCAAAAGAAAGATAAAAATTTGGAGGTGAAATGATATTTCGTGTAGCGTATGATTTTTGAGAAATGAAGTAGGAGCTCATAACAGCATCCAGAAATGTGTGTGTGATTGTGTGTGTGTGTGTGTGTGATTGTGTGTGTGTGTGTGATTGTGTGTGTGTGTGTGATAAACTTTGTCAGAATTTTTAAACAGCATAATTATCACTCATTCATTGTTCCTTCTTAAATATGTTTTTAACAAATAGCGTCAAGCAACTCTCTTTATGGATCCATTGACTGCAAATATTCTTAAAATTTCGGCGGGGAATTCCCAGGGTGTAATGGCTAAAGTGCTGGGCTGCGGCCTTGAATAAAGCGAGTTCGAACTCCAGTAACGCTTATTACGTTCACTGTGGGAAAGGTATGAATCTCCTAATACTCTCAGCTATGGGTTAAATAGTATCACTGCTTTTCTTCTACAAGGATGGTTTTATTATTAAATAGCCAACGAAAGTTGATATGCCGTTAAACAAAGAACCAAAACCAAACCTAAAGTTCTAACATTTTACTTAGTATGCTTACTGATTTCAGTTTGAATAGATTCAGTTCTTACTGGGATCTTTAATTCTTCCAGTAGAAAATCAGTAAAAGGAATGGTCAACACACACTTTTTATTGACTTTTCGTTGTTATTAAACACAATTTGAATTTTTTAGGGATTTTATTGCTTAACATGTAGGCCAATATTTTGAGTATCTATGGTAACTATATAATAATTCTTAGGTCATTATATATTGACAACGAATCAAAGAGCAAGAGCTCCATATTCCGCGATTTTGGGCAAGTGCACCAAATGAAATAAAAAAAAAATATCATAACCAGAGATTTCAGAAAAATTGGTTGACATGATTTAATACATAGAGATATTTAAGGTAAATATTACCTGATCTAGTCCACAATCATATCAAGAGAAATGTTTACTCGTAATAAAAGTTTATCTTTCATAAAAACTGGTTCAATCAACTTTGCAATAACATGATCTTCTCAGTCTGCGTAAAGATTCTTAGACTTCAAAGTTAGAAAATTCTTTGCACAATTCTTACATTTATCATTCATGTTCCCGAATCATCACCCCTTCTTTTGATTTTTCCAGTGCCAAAAGATTGGTGCTGCTTGTCTGCACAAAATGATGCATATTAGGGCGAACAGTATTTTAGCACAGAAATCAAAAGAAAAATTGAGACAATGGGCCCACTTACTCCATTTTATACACATTGATACATTAATAAATCTGTTGACTAAGGATGAGAGAGTATTCATTTGTTCTACAATATTATATTTATTTCTATTTTTCACCTTGTCAAAGCACTCAATTAATTGATGAATATTAATCTCATGTGTCGAAACATTATCATATTTACCCAACCCCTCCGCTCGGGCAGGATATGACACAAGGTCAATTTTTTAAGCGGAGTTTAACAGGTTTGAATTCAGAGTTTTCCTTCTCCTAGAATAGTTGCCTCACCAAGGCTGAAGAACCTAGTCTGTCCTACTATTTACCCATAGCTGGAGGGAGAATAATTGGATTCATACCTTTCCCAAGGGTATTAGTGCTATGTGAAATGTGTCGAAACATTATGCCATAAAAATTGCAAATCAAAATTCAGCTAATAAAGATATGTCAGGATATGGAATTATTGATCCATCCTCCTAAATGTCTAGGTGTCTCAAAATGCTTGCTTTTTACAGACCTTTATGCCACAGTTTATTTCATGTACACATCTAAAAACTATCATATATATATTGTCATCCACAGACAATTTCGTTGTATCACAGCTCTTCATTGTGGCTAGACACGCGAGATGTTTCAAGCTAGGATCGAAACCCATCAATCGGATATCTGATCCCAGAGCTATCGTCATTCTTAGCATAAGCGAAGGAATTTTTTATGAATATATTTTTACATATATGTTATCGGCTACCAGAGCGCTCAATTCATGAGAAGAACTTTGCATTTATACGTATGTGGCAACCAGTAATTCCTCACTTGAGTGCTCAACTCACTTTGTGTGTGTGTGTGGGGGGGCATATATACTTTTGTTTTCGTTGTTATAATGGCATATCGAAGTGTTGGGATTCAAACAATTTTTTAGAGGTTTTTGGGTTTCAAAGCCGCTAAAGCTGCTGGTGGAATACAAAAGTCTGTAGAAATGAAACAATATCCGACCATACTCTCAAAAATTGGTTTCAACGTTTTAAAGGTGGCGATTTATCCATAATGTGTGCATTTATATATATATATATGTTCTCTCTTGTTTGTACAATAAATATTTGGTTTTGTGCATCTGTGTATTTGCTATCTAGGAGATTATGCGGATGATTCTGTAGTTGTCGATTATAATGCTTTAACTGCAGACTACTGGACATTTGCCACCGGCGTTCAAACACATTCAGAAGAATCATCAGAAAAATTGCATACAAACACTTACGTACAAAAACTTTGTAGAATTTTCTTATGAAGTCGAATGAGGCTAAAAAGCAAAAATATTTTTGATACACGCTAGTGTAATTACAAAAATGTGCAGAGATTATGTATAGCTGTGTAGTTGAAAAGTCATATCCTCATATATTAACATGGTTACAACAAGATATTTCCTATGTGCTTGTTTTTATTGTTTTGTGAGTTCCACTTTACTGTAGAAATTGATTATAATTGTTTGAATGTCATTAAGATGTTGTTAAAACATTCGTATTGGTGAGTCAAGTTAGCTGCCAATTTAATGAGATTTGTCCGAGGACACCTTCCCGCAAGAAAAAAAAAAAAACTAAAGCCGTCATGACCGGTAGGTGGCGACAGACTGTCTAAATAAAACCAGCACACCGCAATCCCTAATAGAACATCAAAGAAATGAAAGATTGCGTCATTGTTGGAATTATAAATCAATTTTATTTTTTTGGGGGGGAGAGATATTACTCGTTCTATTCTTGTGAGTGGGAGAGTATGCGTGCATGTGTGTGGGAGAGTATGCGTGCATATGTGAGTGTGAGAGAGTGTATATTTAAGTATGTGTGTGCTCTCTTGTTTGTATAATAAGTATTTGGTTTTGTGCATCAGTGTATTTATCTATGTATGAAATTATGCCGATGATTTCGTAGTTTTGTTTGCTGGTATGAAGTGCACATCAATGAACACACACACACACACACACACACACACACACACACACACACATACATATATATATATATATATATCATCATCATCATCATGTCGCGCCGCCAGCGCGGATATCCCTGACCCTCTCTCGCCATTTCTCCCTATCATTCATCGCCTCCGGCAGGTCTTCAGGGTTACATCCTGTGTCCTCACATAGTTGCTGTATGTAAGTTCGTGCTGGTCGTCCCACTTTTGCACATCCATATGTGGGGGTCCACAGGAGTACATCGCTTATGAGCTCGTCCTTGCTTCTCCAGCAGTGTCCCGCGTGTCTGGTTCGTCTGACTTGTATAGTTTTCGTGATGGGGGGCAAGTGTCCGTATAGTTGGAGTTTCGTGGGGTGTTTTCGCCAGGACTTGTTTAATACTGCTCTCAACCATGGAAGTTTGTCTGCGACCTTAGGTTTCATGAATTTTTACAAACAACTATCATCTGGCAGATAAAGAAAGAAATTGAAAACATCGAAAAATACACTCATAACCGTTAGAATTGTGTACAAATCTTTATGTGAGGTTGTAACTGTGTGTGGGGAGGTTATATTATAGATAGAAAAAAGATAAAATATTCAGAGGGTGTATTTTTTTTTTATATAAACCACGTTTTGTTTTTTTTTTTAAACCATCTTCCGGGCGGTTTTTACAAGACGTTAAAATGCCTCATCCGAAAAATATTTTCAAATTAGAAAATGAAACGTCCCATTTTTTTCATTTGACAAACAACATTAAAACACTGTATTGAAAAAATTGAAAACGTAACCATCCAAAAATAAGTACGCATATATTTATGCTATTTTGATTTTTACAGTGTTTCAATGTTATGGCAATTAATAATACTTAATAATATCAGTTTTGATTGCATAATTTTCGACTAGAAATATTAAATTCTTAATATATTTGGTTTAGAAGAAAATTAACTTTTTTCAAAAATAAAATAGTTAGCGGTATACTTATTTATCGGTGATGGTGAAAATATAACGTTTTGATAAAGATTTAAATTGGTTTAAATGAAAATCAAACGACAGGATTTTGTACGCTTTTATCAGGAGTTAATTGGAGTCAAAGAATTCCGGATCAATGATTGCCATCAGATTAAAACTACTTTGGTTAAAGTATTGTCGCACATCTAAAGGTTGGACAACAGGACTTGCGCCTATACAATGCATTTATAGAAACAGACTCAATGTTAATAAAACGTTTACATCCAATTTTGTTAATTTTGAAACGTACATGCAATTCTACGTAAGTATTTATCTAACCCATTCAAGGGGAAAATGTAACACAAGATCAATTTTAAGCGGAGTTATAACTGGTTGGAATACAGAATTTTCCTTTTCCAAAACTGGTTACCAAACCAAGGTTAAAGATCCTAATCTGTCCAACTATTTACGCTTAGCTAGGGAGAATATGTCGATTCATACTTTTTCTGAGAACATAAGAGCGAAGTATATCGCGATCAGCCCCGTCTGGGATTTGAACTCGAGTCAACGATTCCATTTCCAACAACGACAACCGTTACGCTAAGTCCACCTCCCAACAAAATATTCCACGTATTCATCTCCCAGTTCAACATACCTGACACATCATTTCTCAAGTTCATTTAATCTTTAAAAAACAAATAATGTCATCCTCTTGTTGGTTGAGCCACTTCCTCTTAATCACACATACACACGTACGAGTTAATTGCATACACAGATGAATTAGTGTGTACACGCGCAAGTGTATGTATGTGCATTCATGTGCGTGTCTGTGCGTGCGTGTGTGTGTATGTGTGTGTTTTTATATGAACATACATGTATGTGAGTGTATGTGTGTGTGTGATTCTGTGTGTGTGTGTGTATGTACGAGTGCACGTGTACGTGAGTGTGTGTGTGTATCTGTGTGTGTGTGTATTTGGGAGTGTAAGAAAATCTACATTCGTGCAAGGACGCACGTTTGTCGCTGCAATTACAGAAACATCAAAGTAAAAGTATTATTGCATCGACAGAGACATAATAACAATTATAGGCTATAAATTTTAATTTAGGGAACAAGATCACAAACTCGCATGTCAATCTATTAATATACATGTTTGAAATTATCTACCGATCTACAATGTCCGTAAACATGTCAATACCACTACGTAGTGTCTTAAGTTGCTTTACTACACACTGATCTATTAATGGGATGAAAAATTGTCCATGGTACTTATTAACAATGAAGTTAAACTATACCGATTATTACGTCTGCATTTCTGGATGTGCAGACATGAGGGAAATCTACGAGAAAGAAAAATTGTATAGAACTCTATCAGCACAATCTTGTCTTTCACAGATGAACAGCAATAGCGTGGAAAATCCGAGACAACCAGCCGTAAAAGTCTTAGCATCTTCCCAGATTCCAATTACTCGTACGTGTTTGACTTCGCACAGATATATCGAGCCTTTTTTTAAAAGAATTGTTGGCGCAAAATTTTTAATTTAGGGTTAACTTTTTCCTAAACTGGGTTACCCACCAAAGCTTGAGAATTGAGTTTCCTCTGCTTTTTCCCCATAGATCAAAGAAGAAAAGCGAAGATTACCCGAAGGCTAATTTGAACGTGACTCACACATTTCATTTAATACGTTGATAACTATTACGACCCATAAGTCTCACAAATTTTTCAGTTCTCTTGCAAGGTCCAAGTATTTGTTTATGATTTTGATTTCTTTCATTTTCACTCTGTGCTCCACGGGGACGGCAAAATCAACTAAATGACAAATTTTCTCTTTTTTTTTTTTTTAGTTAGCACTAGGTTTGATCTTCTGAATCCGTTTGCATCTCAAAATCCCAGAGAATTTTGTGCGTCTCATTCTCTAGGACGGATTCTTCTTTGTGCATATATCATTTGGTAGTAAAGTCAAATTTCAGTTTCTTAGGCAATTCTCAGCGGATCACTATTCAGTCGTGCCAAATCTTGTACTACTTCTTTACTAGTTTGCTACATTCGCTTACTTTATGATTGTTTCATCTCTTTCTCCGCATAACTTACACTTGCAGTTTATCATCGATTTTCGCTTATATATTATTATGTTTATAGTGTTGTTTTGTGCTATTATTAAAAGAGTTTCTCTTGATATTTTCCTTTCATATCGATGTCCACGTCTTCTCGTGAGCAATCTCGCCAGTTTGTTACTTGAGATATCCATAGAGTTGTTTTTATTCTCATTTCTGTTTCCTAGATTTTGCTGTTTTTCTAACTGTACTTTTTTCCATTGCTATTATTGACTGCTGTAATAATTCTATATCTGCTCTTCATGTCCTGGAGTCCTTGTATTGATACTTTTACTCAATCTTCAATGATGGCAAGTCTTCTTTTTTTTTTTTTTTTTTTCATCTCCGCTTGTTTATAGTGTCCGTTTTCAATACTCCCAAATACTTGCAGTTTTCCATCTCTCCAAGAGTCCTAATGCATTCTTGATTCGATATTAGTATTTCTTCCACTGATTCTCTTTTCTCATTTTCCATTTTTATACGAAATTTTGATATGTATATTCTTATTGTTTGTCCAAGTCTCTAGTTTTTTTTCCCCTTTTTTGCAAATACTTTTACGTCATCCATCGAAATAAGGTAATTTTGAAAATTTGTAGCCCTCTGTACATTTCCTAAGTACGTGGCTAATTGGTATGGTTGCCATAACGAATAGCAATGGCAAAAGCGGACTAATGAGTAGAGTGTTCGTCAATGATCCGGAAGACCAGGGTTCAGTCGCAGGTGGAGTCATACCAAAGACTCAAAAAATAGTACTTGATGCCGCTTTGCTTAACACTCAGCATTATAAGATTAGTGTCAAGGGTAAAGTGGAGCAATACAAGGAATGGAGTAGTGCCCTCCATACAACTCGGTGTTGTAGCTATTGAAAAGGGAGCCTTTGGGTCACCCTCGACTAAGGTCGTCTACTTTACAAACACTCTATTATCTATAGTTGCTGGACAATATCATAGGCCTTCTTGTAGTCAATCTATGCCATGACTATACTTTTCGCCTCGTTTTGGATTCTTGGAGGATACGCTGGCCTATAAATAGTTGGTCATTTGTTCCTGTTGTTCCCGTGGGGCATTCCTTTTGTTTTTACTGAAATGCTGTGCCATCAGGATTTTCTACATCTAAGTTAAACACATCATCAGTCTATAGTTGCTGGGGATGGTCCCTATTAGGAGTCCTTCTGGGTCAGGCTTGTTATCCCTTTCGTCAGCCATTCGGGTATGTTCGCTTCTTCTTGCTATTTACTCAGCTGCTAGGCCAGTCTGTCGTGGATGAACGTGAATTTTTAAAACTAGAATCCATGTTAGCTATCATGGTTAGGCGTTTTCCAATTTTATATTTTCTTGAGTGTCCAGGTGTATGTTCGCCCCAAGGCTGTCTTCAAGTTTTTTAAATTCTTTTTTCATATTATTTATCCATTAAGCATTTCTATTATGTTCTTTTCTTCTCAATATTTTACTCCAAAATTGTTTTGTTTCTTTTGCTTCCTGTTGCTTATTTGTTTTTGTGCAATCTCCACCAACCTGTTGGCAGAATTTTCTTTCATTATTTTAGAATACCCAAGTTTGCTTGTATTGCTTGACCCTATCCCGGTATCTTCTGAGTCTTCGTATTTTCGCCAATGTCTTCAGATTTATTTCTTTGTTTGTTGTCGCGGGTTCAGAATTTGTCCTTCTAGCCTAATTGCCTATCCAGGTTCTGTGTTTCTGTAAGGATTCCTTAGGGGGTTACCTATTTTCTCAGTGACTAGTTTTGCTCCAACAGAGATTAACTCGTTCAATTCTGTGATGTGGTTTGTTTGGATTTGCTGCAATACTTTATTTATTTTGTCGGTTTCAAACTTGAATTTTTTCCAGTCTTGATTCCTTAGGGATTGAAAGGTAGTCTTCTTTTCAATTATTATTATTATTATTATTATTATTATTATTATTATTATTATTATTATTAACTCCTTGCAAATTTTTCACACCAGCGTTAGTTGATGGTCTTTCACTCGGAGTCTGAGTAGCAAGTTCCTTAGGTCTCCAAGACTCTTCTCAGTATTCTAGTTGCTGTA
The DNA here is from genome assembly GCA_963585895.1 of Sepioteuthis lessoniana. NCBI lineage: Eukaryota > Metazoa > Mollusca > Cephalopoda > Myopsida > Loliginidae > Sepioteuthis > Sepioteuthis lessoniana. Next base: position 50,239,763 of record OY757916.1, read on the forward strand.
GTCTGAATGTTTGGATTCTTACTCTGATTTTAAATTCTTCTTGTCTTTTTTCCAAGTTTGTCAAGATAATTCCAAATGCGCCGACTACAATTGATACCACCGCCATTCTGATGTTCAGCAGTTTTTTCTGTTTTTTTTTTTTAGCTCTCCGACAAGATCTAAGTATTTCTCTTTATTTTCATTTACTTTTATTTTCACTCAGCGGTTTGCCGAAACGACAAAATCCACAATAAGTTCTTTTTTTTCTTGTAACACAATATCTGATCTTCTGGCCTGAATTAGGTGAGGTGTTTGTTTTCCCCAAATCCTACCTTCACTTATATATATATATATATATATATATATATATATATGCGCGTGTTTGTGCGCACGCGCGTGTATGTGTATGTGCGTGTGTGTGAACTCATCAACATATCTCGCTTGAGAAAAAGTGAGCCAAGGGTCCTTTTCTTGTTTAAAAACTTAGAAAAAGTATTTTGAATTAATTAAGAATTTCCTAGTTAAATTTCGTGTTTCAATTAATTAAGAAAATGGAAATTATATATATATATATATATATATATATATAAAGATGGCGACCGTTGTCGAGGGCGACCCGAACGCTTTCCTTTTAATAGCTAGGGGAGGGCGCTACTCCTTTACCTGGGTTGCTCCACTTTACCCTTGATACGTAACTTATAATACTGAGTCTTAAGCATGGTGGTGTCAGGTATCATTTTGGGATTTTTGGTATGACTCGATTTGGGATTGAACGACGGTCTCCCTGGCCATTAGGCGAACACTCTAGCCACTAGGCCAATAGGCAGAAAATCACCGGCGCTTGGTGACTGTCAGTTTCTCGCTTACATGATTATCAGACCAATGACTGTGTCTACGCTACTCTAACAACTCTACATATACAAATACTCTATCACCGACATTGATCATTCCTTAGTTTTAAATATAGCCCACTCCATTATTGATAAGGATAGATAGATACGCATCTGCACAAACACACGCACATGTATGTAGTAATTTTGATGCGAAATTAAAATGTCTATTTACATTAATTGTCAATGCTATTTTAGAAAAATATGACTTTCTCATCTGCTCTTACAAACACTGCTGACTGCAAGTATAGTTCCAGGTTTTTCCTGTCTTTACTGATGTTCTATATTCATCCACTTATTCAATGATATTGATCAGTAACCTTTCATCACTGGTAATAGTTCTCTTTGATCAACAATCTACAACATCAATGTCTCATCTTAACCATAAGTTAACCCTACCCTTATAAGTCAATGTTGTCTTTTCTTGTTTCCAGAATCTTCAAATTTTAGTCCCTCTTCTTATAGAGGAAAATACTTCTATCGAAATTTGGCAGTCCTGATAGCTGCAATGCATCCAGATTAAAATTAGGAAGCCACCACTGTCGCTCAAGCAGATGTCCTGGAAAAAAAGAAGCAAAAAGTAGTGAAGCAAATTGCAATAAAAGATCATAAAGCATACGATGCCTTCGAGTGGAAAGGTCGGAAATGAATTGAGAGAAGGAATTAACAAGAAAAAAAGACAAATTTGCAGGTCAGTGCCTAAAAGATATCCGAATAACAATGACTTACAAACGAAAACATCTTTCAACAAAATCGGTTGGTTTGATCAAATCACAAACTTTTCCTTTTAGAGAATCTTCTAAAAATGAAATAAGCAAACGTGACAAACGGAAGCGGAAGTAGAGCTAAAAACTTGCACTCACTGACTTGTTTATATTTCCAGAACAGTCATTTTCAAAAGGCAACAGCTGTGATGTTTACCGGCAAATTCGAACATAAAAGATTTAGGGTAAGTTGAATGAACGATAAACATGACCGCTCTCATAGTGATATCGAATCTTAAACAATAAAAAAGAATATGATATTTGAGGAGAAACACACACATTCAGGTTAGATTATAATTAACTGATTTGTTTGTTTGTTCATAGTAAGGAATGAGAATTCCTAATAATCTATCCGTTTTCCTTTGGATGAAAGAGAGACTTTGACTTTTAAAAAATCGGTATTTTCATTTGGTGTTTATTTCTCCATTTCTGTGATGAGGTGTAACAACACATTGCGTATTTTCTTTTTCGATGAAACATTGTTTTACTGTATATACGATGACTTTCACAACAATACAAATAAGGTAAAGAGATCTTCTAGCACAACTTTTAAAAACTAAATCTGTAGTGGCATCAAAATATCGTTATTTCTTAAGAGAATTCTTAACTCTAACAAAACAGAATTGTTGATACATACAATTCTTTAATGTCTAATAGCTAACTGTAAAGTTTTGCTTAAATTAAGTTACATAATACCTGATTAGTACAAAGATGAGTAAGGTGTTTATAAAAAACGCTATAAAAATGAGCTGCCCTGTCAATGGAGCTTAGAATACTCTGAATGTATCCTCTGCAGAGGCGTAATACTCCCTACTAAAATGGAGTGTTCTGGGTATGACACTAAACGGTATATTGTAAAGGTCCTATCTATTTGTCACATAGATCTGTTTAAAGACAATTCATATTTGATAGGATCGTTAGCAAAAAAAAAAAGGACTCTTAAGAAACAACTACGCAAAAAATGTAAATATGTAAATATGAACATACAGTGTACACGATTCCCTAACCTCTATGCATCAAATTACTCTAGACGTGTAAACATGCCGTTAAAATTAATCAGTCAATGAGAAAATGGGGAGTTTTATTTGACTAGTCAATTCTTAGTTAATAAATATCTACAATGCTGCATTTACTAAATTTCTACGTTTCTGTATATGTGTGAGGATCATAATCAAGCAGAAAGTTTTAGGAACTACATTTTTTTCCATGAAGATTGACTTTACATCAGGTTTCAACATACACGATGTGAATTTGACCTCTAAACTCGTCTGAGGACACCAGATGACAAAATATACAATTTCTAGTCAAACGGAATAATATTTGGTATAAAATACAACAAATTTCATGATCTCATAGATGTTTGAACCGATGAGATCAGAGTCATGTTTTTATATAGTCTGCTCTATGTTGGATGTTCATGGGTAAGTTGTAGAAAAAACTACTTATTTGTAAAATATTTAAGAACATTAGAGTGTGAAAAGATTATCAAAACCTAATTAGAAATGTTTTTATGTTTAAAACTCATTTTGTCGTGTATGTATTCATATCTCTAACTAAAATTTTCATCAAAATTATACCATCAAATTATTTTGTCTTTTATCTTTTGTCGAGAGCCCTGCTGGATAACTCTGTTAGTAAAACATAGATTAAGAAAACTCTGTTGTATGATAATTTTAAAATCAATATCAGATTCACACTGAAGAAACAAGTTCTTCGACGACAACTAGAATGCACCCAGTTTTGCAGCCCTGTTTTGAATCAGGATCAATTTTTAAAGTTTTGGTACATCATGCACTTTACACTACGGACTAACTTGCTAGGCGAGTTGAACAATGAGAGTAAGGTTTTTAAGTCGTATTTTTTCATAGAGTTTCCTTCTTTCGGTCGTTTATTGAAAAAGATGTCAGAGATCAACCGGAGGATAAAAGTTGTAACCATTTTTGAGGTTTGCTAATACTGAAAACAGAAGACTATGGTTGCTTGTATAACCTTTTTAATATTTTGTGCAATTCAGTATTATCGAATCTATATCCCATGTAATATAAATAGGTAATGCAATCTGTGGTAAAAATTTAAAAAATTAAAAGTTAAAAACTATTTTACGATTGAAAGCGTCTGGTTAATTCTGACGTAGAACGAAAAGAGAAAACGTCGACACTATCTTGAATGCCAATGAGTCCTCTTCTTCCTTTTCTTGGCAGATACAGCCTGTCTACGTCATCTATGGGATGTAAAGTTTATGCATCATGAGTTTTCCTGTTCTCAGATCCACTTTTTTCTTTCATCCACTTTAAGAATGGATCCGAGTATCTAACGAGGCGCACAGACCAGGTATTTATCAATTTGATGACATTTCTTCCATGTAATTTGGTTTCGAGTAGTTTTCTTGTTCTTCTGAGGTATTCTTTTTAATTTTTTCTTTCATTTCTGTATATCTAATGCTGTCCGCTTTCAATATTCCCAAGTATTTGACGGTTTCCATTTTTCCGAGCGTTCTGATTTTTTCTTGACTTGCTAGTTCTATTCCTTTCGTCAATGGTCATTTTTCCGCTTTTCTTTTTAAGCATGGCATATTTTTCTATGCCAAATTCCATCCCTATATCTTCACTGTATATCCTTACTGCCTGTATTAGAGTTTCCAATTTTTTTTATTTTTGGCAAATAGTTTGATGTTGTTCTTCTATATTAAGTGGTTGATTTTTTCTTGCGATTTATGAAGTTTATATAAGCTTGTGAATTTTCTAAGAATGTGATTGAGTGGTATCTGGATTTTCACCCCAGTTAACCTTTTTACTCCTGCTGTCAGTTCGTTCCATGATATTTTCGATAAACTTTTCGCCGGATATCTTGTATATTATGTGACAGCTTTGCAGGACCATATCGTATGCCTTTTTGCGGTCAATCCACGCCATATCTAGATTTTTCGTCTCGTTTTGCTGTCCTTGAGAATATGTTGATCAATGTATTATTGCTCTCCTGTGTGTCTGGTCCCCTTGCGGCATCCTTTCTGTTCCTCGGGAAACAGACCGCGGCTGAGCGAATCGTAAATCTTCTCCCTGATTTGTCCCGTTTGTATTCTCCACATCATCGGTAGGCACGTTATCAGTCTGTAGTTGTCGGGACAATTCCTTTTGGTGGGTATTTTTGGATCAGGGT
>OY757916.1:50249551-50424551 GCA_963585895.1 Sepioteuthis lessoniana
CGAGACAGGAAATAACTGAGTGGATGAAAGCGAAACAGAGAAAGGCAAAACTATTTTTGCTTGCATTGTAGTCATGGTTAGAAGAGGCTGTGGCTTTAATCTTCCCTATCTTATTATTCCCTTCAACCTGGGTTTATGTAAAAGAGAGGCAGAATAATAAAGTGCCGGGTCAGAGAGAGAGAGAGAGAGAGAGAGAGAGAGAAAGAGAGAGAGAGAGAGAGAGAAAGAGAGAGAGAGAGAGAGAGACTGAAAATCAGAAATTCTTTTGCTTGCTTTCCTGGAGTTATAGTTGAGCAGATTTTGGCAAAAAATTGAATCATTCATTTTGGATGAAGTAATTGTTTGGAGGAGATGAATATTTTTCTTGAGGCTCTGAGTAAGGCTCTTCTTTCCTCTCTCCGCTGCGGTAATTAGCCTGCAAAATGGACTGCATGTCCTGGTTCTCCAGTTACCATTCGCTACAGATATATATATACATATATAGGTAATATTCGGTAAGGTTAAAAAGTTTGGAGTAATTCCCTCAGGACAAGAAAATCATTCAAGAGCTGAACATTTAAATTTTCCTGGTAGAGAGCTCAATGTAATTTATTACAGAGCAATATTTCTTTAAGAAAAAAAACAAAGACCGGTTAATTCATGGTTATAAATTTATTCCGATCCCGTATTTTCAGTTTCTGGTGTGAACCAAAAACATGAAGAAAAAAAATTAATACAGGACTTCTTCAGACCCAGAAGAAGTCCTGTATTAATTTTTTTTCTTCATGTTTTTGGTTCACACCAGAAACTGAAAATACGGGATCGAAATAAATTTATAACCATGAATTAACCGGTCTTTGGTTTTTTTCTTAAAGAGATATATACATATATATATATATATATATATATACGAGGTATGTCAGAAAACTAACGGGACTGATGTCACAGTTTATTTCAATTCCAAACAACAAACTATATGGTTTCTCTTTTAAATTAATCCCCCGCGAATCTTATGCACTTTCCCATCTTTCTCTGTCACAGGTAGACATCGTATATATTCGAGTCATTCAATGAAGAAGGTGAGTTTTACCTCAGGAGTTGGCAATAAAAAGCACTGTTTACAGTTTCACCTTTTTCAACGAAGTCAGTAGCGATAGGTCCTTTCATGTCTCAAAAGAATGTTCGCATGACATTCTTTACTGATCGCTACGCCCAGAACTTTTTCTTTTACATAGAGTCAGTATGTTTTCACTTTCGACTCGGGCTCGTTGCATTTTTTACTAAAACATACTTCTTCGAATGCATCACACAATCTTTGATAAATTAGGGTTAATTTTCAAGCCGATTAGTACAGGCTTCAATTTTCCTTCTCCTAGACTGGTTGCCTAACAAAGGCTAAAAAACGCAGTCTGCCCTACTATTTGCTCACAGATAGGCGGAAAAGAGGAAGGCATTAGCGCGAAGTGAAATGAGAAATCTTTAAACTCAGTTCTCCGATTTCATTTCCTACGACGGTAACCGTTGTGCTAAGTGCGTTTTCAGATAGATAGATCGATAAAGATTTTCCTGGTATAAAGAATATTTGTCTCATCTCGTAAGTAAAGGAACATTTATGTATGAAAAAGCATTAAATTAGAATATAAGCAATTTTTAATGCCAAGATAAAAACGGCTGAATATTTTAAGTAAATGATTGTATCTATTCCAAACTCGGACCTCCGCAACGTTGATATCAAAGTCAATAATTGTCAGTGCAGGACAAATAGCACGGATATTTTAACGTATCAATCACTTTTGCACCCGCTAACCCTCGTTATGACAGTTATGTCATTTCACTAAGAGACCCTATCAAATTGTGCATAGTTTTCTTCTGTAATCTTTACATACATATCTCCTGGCAATAAATAAACGAATAAATAAAAGACAATCGCTAACTCTTTAAATTACAATTTCACTCATGAGAATTCAATTTTCATCATATATTATGCATGGAATCAAAGAAGATTGTTGACGTGTTTCTTGATTGCCTGCGAGAAGGTTCAACATATAATTCGTAAGCGAATATTTTGTTGGTAATTTTATTTTTAAAGTATTGGCTTACATATCATACACAGAGACAGACACACACAGAGAAACAGACACAGACAGACAGACAGACACACACACACACACACACACACACACACACACACACACACACACACACACACATATATATATATATATATATATATATATAAAAACAAGATTTGGCATTAAATGACCATCAAGGGTTTACACGCCATTAAACCAAATAACCATGTAATTTTTTTTAGTTCTATTTAGCTCACAAATGGTTGATATCATTTCCAGCTTTAAATCCAGAATCAGCATATGCAGGAAACATCGTACTAAATGGTTCACAGGATTCAGACTTTTTATGGTTATTAGAAGATTTGTTTTACCCAGAATGCAACGTCAATGACTTTATTTCTGACTGAAAGTTGGTTATGTTTTAAATCAAGACGATAATCCAACAACTAAACTAGCTTGAAACTAATTGGTTACATATTTTAAATTCAATCCCAGTTAGGTACTCAACTTAACTTTCTGTATGACTACTATAAAAATATAACGAAAATTTCCATGTTTCCTTTGTTTTTAAAAGTTTTATTTTGTGATGACGATCACGTTCATTTTCAGACAAATACCCTTGGGAAAGGTATGAACCCCCTTATCCACCCAGCTATTGATTTAATAATATTATCCCTGTTCTTCTACAAAGATGACTTTGCCATTAAATAACTCACGAAGGTTGATATACCATAAAACAAAAGAAACTAAACCAAACCAAACCAAACTAAACCAAACTAAACCAAACCAAACTAAAGTTCATAGCTTAACTTCTAAGTCAAATATAATACAATTGTGGTCAGTTAAAGAGGAAATTTTTTTGATATATAGGTAACTGATCCAGAGAGAACTATGGTTAACTTATAAAATATATTTTACTCTATATTTTACGATATCTAAAAAAATCACCTTTATTTTGCTTTAGTGGTAAATTTGCATATGAGTTGATACTTCTTCCTTAATAGATAAAAATATTGTTTTATTTATATAAGAATTTACTCTTTCATTTTCATTAAGATCTTACGAAAAGATTCCTTTTTATACGTTCATCATAAGATAGATTAGATGAGAGCTAACATCTTCGTACCAGCTGAAAATGTTGTCACTTGAACCTATGGCTACACTATTTGCGAAAATGTATCAACCTGGTTAATTCCAATTTATCACTTATAATCACACACACACACACACACACACACACACACACACACACATACACACATACATACACATAGATTTTCAGCGTGTGAGTGGTCTGTGTTCGAGTCCAAATAAAAACGTATTTAGCTAAATTATCTCAAACGGAAACTTACACTGTATTTTCCAGTCAAAAGCATCATCACTGTCCTGGACATACCTGTACCAATGCATGTGTGCCCCCGCATATGGCCAAAGTGAGGACTTATATCCAACGAGCTATACCCGAGAAAATTTCATAGAATTCATGCATAATAATTGCGCAAATTCAAATTTCGAATTACATTCTGAGATAAATCGTTGTTAATCTATCTTTCTATTAAATGACAAGGCATATACATAAAAGAAAAAACGAAATATAACCTTGCAATAACCAAAAGACGTAAATGAAAAAAAAAAATTGAAAAGTCATTCATAGGAAATAAATAGCTAACTTTTGATAGTAGATTTATTGACCTTATTTTTCAGAAAAAATGACATGCATGGTTCGATAAGGTTAATATTAGTAAGAATAATTATGAAGGCTATCAACAAAGAAAATAAGATTGAAAACAGAAAATAAAACGTAGCTACCCGTATTCAATCTTCATTGTCAAATAACTCATTTTCTTTTATTGAAGAACGGACTTTAAATCAAAATATACAAATTAGCTGACCTCATAATGAGAAGAAACGCTACTTTTGTTGATTTACGTTGCAATTAATTCAAAAACTTATTAGAAGCGGTTGTTTTTGTGGACTCAATTTCATGAAGAAACCGGAACCGGGCAAACAAACAAACAAACAAATAAACAGTAGCTTTACATGAATAAATGGGAATTATAATCGTTAAGAGCGCTCCAGCAATACCTTACGATAACACCATACTTTGTTGTTTTTTTGTCACACGATGGAAAATACAGCTTCGTCATGAGTTATTTTGTTGTAGTGACGAAGAATATACGCAGTGTGAAAACACACACACACACACACACACACACACACACACACACACACATATATATATATATATATATATATATATATATATATATATATATATATATATATATATATATATATTCCTTTTAATTGCTTTTCGTCTTTTCTTCTTGGCTTCTATTCAGATTTATTCATATTCCCAGATCTCGTCATAGTTTCTGTCACCATGAAACATTTTCAATTGTTGAACACTCTTTTGTCCCGTTTTTATAGAGTCACTTTCAATCAGTTCTTCACTTTGCATGGAAATCTTCTCTGGTCCCTCTCTCTCTCTTTCTCTCTCTCTCTCTCTCTCTCTCTCTCTCTCTCTCTCTCTCTCTCTCTCTGTCTCCTTTATTGTTAATTTTTTTCTTTCCTCTGCTCTATAAAATCTTACAACTTTCTACAAATCTTTAATCTCATTCGCTATTCTCATGCTTTACCAGGATTTAGTAAAAAGTTTATCGTTCTCTTTTACTATCTGGCATTAATACAAGTTGCTTTTTATCTTTTGCAATTTTGTGATGGCAATTAAAAGCAAAATGATATAAAATGATACTGAGTCACTTTTTATTCGGCCGATTTTGTGGACCCATTTACGATGAACTTGTCTATCTTTCTTTGAAAAAAGACCACACTGCAAACTAAAAGGGAGTTTTAACCGTTGTGATGGGACGTGCGCTTGAACAGTCAAAAGATACCCGTCAAGCATTTTATGAGACTATATATATATATATATAAGATTAAATTGAATCAACGAGAAGATATACGGGTGGCCCCACCACGTTGATGTTTGTGCGGCTATCATATTTTACTCTAATTGTATCTTCATCGCATTCAGTTTCCTACACCATTACAATCTTTGTTCGGTTTTATAGTCTGTTATGTCTATATCTAACAGTCAATAAAATCTTTCAACTTCGTTCAAATGAATAAGTCATTAATTTTGTACCTGTTAAATTGTCTCATAACTTTATCTGAGCAACCTTTTCGACAGACTTTTATTTGAAAATAGAAGATTAAAAATTACTGGTTGGCATAACTCTACCCGGTGAACTAAGTTCGATTTCAGACCGAGGCAATTTACATTGATTTTTGCATTTAATTCCTCTGTGCTCGGGCTCTCGATAAAATTTATTGTCTTAAACATGCAACAATGGCTGGCGGAGAAATGAGAGAGCATTTGTGTGTGTGTGTTTTCACACTGCGTATATTCTTCGTTGTCATCTCAGCTCAAAGTATGGTGTTATTGTAAGGTATTGCTGGAGCGCTCTTAACGATTATGATTCCCATTTATTATCAAACACTCTTATCCGTCTCGGACAGCAAAGTTTGCCCTTCTCCTGGATAAACTTGCACTTTATCATTGCAGTTCCATTCAGTAAAACAAACTTCTTTTAAGATATGAACTCCATTATTGCCCCAGCAATGGGTTGAATTGTACTATTACTGCCATTCTACAAGGATGGCCTTGTTATTTGATCATCCTCGAAGGTTAATATGCCATTTAACAGAGTAACCAAACCAAAGTTTCCAAACTTCTCTCGAACTTAGAACTCTTCAAATATAAATATTCAGCCAGTTTCCCAGTGAAAGAAACACAAACGGTCAAGTCATGCTGAAAGCATCGGTTTTCACTCGATCACTACATTTAAACAAAGATAACCACTTAAGCAACCACTTAAGCAACAAGGCTTGAGTATCATATCTAAGCAAAGTTTAATAAATAACACAAAATTGGTATTCCCGGCCTTTGTATCTGTCGGTCATTATTAGAAACACAAACGACTTCTGATTAAAGACATTTATCAAAGTTAGTTTTGTTGGGTGTGGAATTAGAAGATGGCTCACCGACTCACACTTTGCTCTTCCTCTGTGCCTTGGTAGTCTTCTACAGTCTATTGCTGCGTGGGACAAACCTGTCATCTTATGTATATTTTCAACTGAAGGTAGGGACGGAGCGGAACCAAAGAAAATGTTAATATTCGGTTCATTTGGGATTATTAAGAGAATATAAATTCCATGTTCGAATTCTTGAAAAAGGTCGCTTTGGATAGTAACAGGTAGCCTTGTTCTGTCAAAACAACCCAACCATTTTTAGCTGCTTTTAGGTTAAATAATAACAATACATTTGCTTTTCCTTCTTTTCCAATAACAATTCGCTTTCGTCAAATTCCTTTCTCATCAAAATAACATAATTTTTATCTACACTACATCGCAATAAACCATTACGCCATTACACATTTGTAAAATATTTCTCTATTCTTCTAAAATCCAAAGAGGGTTCTTTTTTTCGTTGGTTAATAAAATTTCTCTGACCACCCTCAGACCCTTATCGGGTTAAAGCAAGATCGAGGCATTTTTCCAGTTTTTTCCTTTCCTTTAATTTTACTCGATGATCTACTCGAACGGTGAAGTCAACTCGTCTACAAAGTCTACCACTTAATATGTTCTTTTCTTGTTTGTTTGCCCGGTTCCGGATTCTTCATGAAATTGAGTCCACAAAAACAACCGCTTCTAATAAGTTTTTGAATTAATTGCAACGTAAATCAACAAAGGTAGCGTTTCTTCTCATTATGAGGTCAGCTAATTTGTATATTTTGATTTAAAGTCCGTTCTTCAATAAAAGAAAATGAGTTATTTGACAATGAAGATTGAACACGGGTAGCTACGTTTTATTTTCTGTTTTCAATCTTATTTTCTTTGTTGATAGCCTTCATAATTATTCTTACTAATATTAACCTTATCGAACCATGCATGTCATTTTTTCTGAAAAATAAGGTCAATAAATCTACTATTAAAAGTTAGCTATTTATTTCCCATGAATGACTTTTCAATTTTTTTTTCATTTACGTCTTTTGGTTATTGCAAGGTTATATTTCGTTTTTTCTTTTATGTATATGCCTTGTCATTTAATAGAAAGATAGATTAACAACGATTTATCTCAGAATGTAATTCGAAATTTGAATTTGCGCAATTATTATGCATGAATTCTATGAAATTTTCTCGGGTATAGCTCGTTGGATATAAGCGGAGGATTTGGGGGATTTGAGAAAAGGGAATGAGTTGAGTTTTCGCCTCCGAAGAAGAAGGTTGGCTTTCGGAGCTCGCCGAGGCCTTGCGGCGGGTGCCGCACGTGGTGAGGGGCAGATGGAAAAGTCAGCATAGAAAGATTGTGTATCCCTCTCCTTTTGTCGAAAAACCTTTTAACTCAAAGGTAATAAAAAGTTTCGTACCTGAACTAAGAATTCGTAAGTGTTTTTGTGTTTCGGGATTCCTATGTTATCTATATATGAGTTATGAACATTCTATGTACATTTCACATCATGTGTATATTACACTTTGTTTGCACATAGTTTCAAGTAACAAACAATAACAATAATCCAGAGTAAACAATTATAGCTTCAAGAAACTATTCTAAAGGCAAAAAATTTACATTTATATATTATCAAGCATTTCTATGGAACTCGAATCATTTTTAAATAGATCTATTTGACCCCTAGATGGGACTCTAACAAGTTCAACAACAACGGATCTAAGTGGACCCGAGAGTAATGGCAATGAAAGAGTACTTTACACTTCTTAGATCTTCAGAACTGTAGTCTCACCATCAGATACAGTTTAGTGTCATACCCAGGACACTTCTTTTTGGGAAGGAATCTTTAAAGGGGATGCCGTCAGCACATTTTAAGCCACACCGACTGGAGAGTTCCTCACCGTGAAGCAATAGTTCAAATCCTAATGATGCATCCTACTACTACTTCAGTTATGAATTCTATCTTAGATCACCCAAGACTTAAAACCTTATTGTGCGCTAAAGTAAGCTTTGTAAACATCAATGTTATAATAAATATTCCATCTACTATTTCAAGATGATGGATTTTTTTTTTTTTTGACGACGTACTCTTAGTATAAAGACATTGTCCTTACACTCAAAATGAACGCTTTCTCTTAGATTAATTGGTTGAAATAAATATAATATTTACAAAAAAAGAACCTCGATGTCGGTTTTTGTACTTTGGAAGAAAGTAGATCGCTTAAGTAGTTTGGAAGAGAGTGCATGCACAAACCTGAATTTTCTAAAAATGGGACGCATAAAATTACTCGCTAACATACTAATTAATTACCCAATCCAAGTCAGAAGACCAGAATAACAAGACCAGAATAACAAGAAAAAAAAAACTTGTCATATAGAAAATTTGGTCGTTCTAACAGACCACAGAGAGAAAAGAAAAGATGAAAGCCGGCAATTGTAGTTTGACCATTGAGACAAATTATATACAAACAGACGAAAATTTCTCCCAGAAAAGGTAACTCACAAAATTCTATGGATACTGAGATAAAAACAGATCAAATCTTCTAATTGTCAAGAAGAATAAAATAACACGCCCTCTATTTACCATATAAACCTAATGGGGGGGTTGAATTCTGCTTTTTCATTCTTCTATATTGGTTGCCTCACCAAGATCACTCCGCCTATTATTCAAACCTAGAATGAAGAAGAGAGGAGATGGATTCATGCCTTCACCAAAGGCTTTAGGACGAAGTGAAACACAAAAAGGATCCTCCAGAATTTGAACTTGGCTATCCGAGTCCATTTCTTAAGAGAAAAACAGATAAAAGACTCACGTTTTCTTATACCACCCACACCCAGTGGGGATAAATAAAATAACTGTTAGCAATACAGGCTTATCGTCCGAGTAAATTACTCAACTTTATGTCTAATCTTTATATCAACAGAGTTAAACATTGTGTCTACAAGGAGAGTTAAGCCAGTGACGATAACCTAAGCAAAGTTTTTTTCATGCATGCATTCAAAACGCTAAGTTTAATCAGTGAGTCAATCGCTTTGCTAACATTTTCTTTTTTTCTGAGCCGAGTGAATGACACGTCGATCGCATGGGTAAATAGTCGTGAGTACCTGTAAGTGTAAACGAAACTAAAATGATACGAGTGACCAGCTTCTGGCCAGTAGATACACCCCGGTGAGTATAAAAGCTTTTTGATGTGACAGAGATGGCTAGCGTTCACTTTGTGGCTGTTATTACCCTATGAAATGATTCAGGAGACGAGGAAGAAATTAAGGAGAAGAAATATAAATTTCCAAAGGGAAAAGTTTATTTCGGAACAAAGGAAATATGCTTTTAATTTTATGAACTTTGACTGCTCCACTAATATTTCCGACATCTTTTAGAAGTTTTTTTTAATCTCCAACCCGTAAACATTCTCAACCAATATATTTGTTTCCAACGTATCTATCTGCCGATTCTTCTATGTTATCTATTTATCAAATCATTCTCTTCATTTATTTCCCTTTCTTTCTAAAGTCAGCTTCAGCCTTTCTTTATCTTTCTTTTTTCTTCTTTAGTCAGATTCAGCCTTTTTTCTTCTGAAGTTAACTTCAGCCTTTCTTTTTGTCTGTTTTCTTCTGTAATCAACTTAAGAGTTTCTTTCTTTTTTCTTTCTCTTTTCTTCTGTTGCCGATCTAAGTCTTTCTTTTTTCCTATTTTTTTCGTGTGGATTCAACTTTATTCTTTCCTTTTTTCCACTTTTCTTTTGTAGACTGCTTCAACACGCTTTCTTTCTTTTTTCTTCTGTAGTCAACATCAGCCTTTCTTTTTTTCCTTCTTTTCTTCTGTTGTCAGCTTTAGCCTTTCTTTTTTCTTTTGGAATCAGCTTCAACTTATCTTTCTTTTTCTTTCTCTTTTCTTCTATAGGTAGCTTCAGCCTTTCGTCTTCTTCCTTTTTTTCAGCTGCAGTTAGCTTCTTTCTTTCTTTCTTTCTACAATCAGGTTCAGCCAATTTTCTTTCTTTCTGTAGTTTTCATCTTTTCTTGACTTTTTCTTTTCATTCTTTTTTGGCTTCTCTCCGTATGTATCTTGATCTAATGATTGTTTAAAATACGAATTGAATTCGATTCTCATTACTTGCTAACACAAAAAAACCTTTTGCTAAAATGCTCACAAATAAAATTCAAATATATGACTTAGAATATTTGATTAAATATAGTGAATTGAGAAAGCAGTCTCATTAATGCTAGTAAGATAAGATTAGAAAAATATATTGTTTTTCATCTTCTTAAATATGATGTCAGTGTTCCATAAGGGAAAGATATATAATTGGGACTATATTTCTTGGAATAAAAGACCACTATAAACTTAGTGAGCTCTCTTAAGGCGCAGATGACAATTTTATTTATTTGGGATGATTAAATTTAGGCCAAAATATATTTAATCTTCTCCTTAAGGTGAAGGTGGTTTACGTACCAAGTTTTATTAAGATAGCCCTATTAGCCTTGGAGTCTATAAGTGACAAGCAAACAAACGAAGCCATATATTTAGAGTAAGAATACATTCATCTACTCTAAAAAGTGGATAAAGCAATAATCATCTTTATTTGATTTTGTTGGGTGAGTTACTGTCACGTAATGGCTAAAGTGCTGAACTGCAGCCTCGAAATAAGCGAGTTCGAACACCAGTCACGCTATCAAGTTCACTTTCGGACTAATACTCTTGAGAAAGGTATGAACCCCGTTATCGCCCTAGTTATGGGATAAATAGTATTATTGCTGTTCTTCTACAAGGATAGTTTGGGCATTAAATAACCTATGAAAGTTGATATGCCATTAAACAAAGAAACTAAACCTAATTTTATGTTTAGTTTAGTATTCCTAAAGTATTGAACATAAACAAGAAAATGCTGAGCAACAAAGTTTTAAAATGTAATAGCCAAATGATTTAAACACTGACGTCATTTTTTGACGCCACGGATAACGTGTTTGATTATGATTACTCTTACTTTTTCTAGTTTTTTCGTTCATAATTTCAAAGTCCTCACCATTAAATCAGAAAAATGGATATCAAAAACACCGACATATGATTTTTCTGTTTGTTGCCTTCCTTCGCTGCAATATTGAACAATATTTCTTAACGAATATATATATATATATATATATATATATATATATATATATATATATATATATATATATATATATATATATATATGCGTGTTAGCGTGATGATGAACTTGCTGACTGAGTACACAACTAAAATGATGTCTACGCGCCGAAAGTCACACAATGGTCCCCTATAATTAACATTTCGAGTCATGAAGGATTCGTGCTAATCGACTGAATGGTTCCATTTTTTGGGCTTTTTTTTCAGTTTATTTTAATCACAAAGCTCGTCTCAAATCACGAGATTTTATCCGGTATTATAACGGATTAGAGTGATCAGATCTTCATCCACCATGGATTTTTTTTCAATAAGGACAACGTTATTATTCTGATTTACTTCATATAGTTTAGTCTGGCATAGAAGCCAAACACTGCGAACAGTTTCTGCTGTTCTTAAATGGTCCTCCATCTAAATATTGAACTGATTCAGCGATGCCTTACTTTGGGGATCTAACTGGAAAATTTACTAATGTAAAACAATAAAGGCTTCATTATTATTTTCTGTATTATGTCTGAAAGTATCATTTGTATTTCTCAGGATTGCCCGGGACAAGAGGGAGCTTTATTTGTTTTATTTTCATAGTCAAAAAACCTAACATTTTCTGAGAACTTTATATATATATATATATATATATATATATATATATATATATATATATATATATATATATATATATCTGATATCTGGGAAAGAAATGAAAAACACACGTGCTACTTGAAAATAATCAAGAACCACGTATGTGTATTCAAAAAAATACCGACAGAATTACCTAAGCAAAAAAGTAATAAAGTGCTCAATACATGAGATAGAGCTAATATGAAAACAATTCCTTCGGTGATTTTGTTAAAAAAGCATAAAACTGTCAGTACTAGTAATTAAAGAGAATTTATACTGGTCTGCTTACCGGCATCCGAACACGTTATTTTGTCTAACCTTCTTAAACAATTGTTTTTTGATCTTTTTTTGCATATAGCTTTTCTCATTTGTCATTATATATATATATATATATATATATATATATATATATATATATATATATATATATATATATATATATAATGACAAACGATGAAAACGATACTGACAGTTTTATGCTTTTTAACAAAACCACAGTCGTTAAAAGTTTTTCCAGAAACGTCTGTCTGACGATTGTGTTTACGTTAAAAAGTAACAAAACAAAACAAAAAGACACATGAAACTTCCAGGAATAATTGACCAAAGGGAGCATAAGGTAAATAACTATTTTACTGAGATATATATATATATATATATATATATATATATATATATATATATATAATACGAATAAGTACTGCTTGTAGGTATATAACATCGCAGAAA
Source organism: Sepioteuthis lessoniana (assembly GCA_963585895.1). Lineage (NCBI taxonomy): Eukaryota > Metazoa > Mollusca > Cephalopoda > Myopsida > Loliginidae > Sepioteuthis > Sepioteuthis lessoniana. The sequence goes on from OY757916.1 coordinate 50,262,099, forward strand.
TTCTCTTGATAGTAATGGTAATGATTAATAACAATTAACGTAACTTTTTAGAAGTTAAAAGTCACTGTTTTCTTACAGATTAAATGTACAAACATAAAGTGAAATACAATGCCATTTTTACCTATTGCAAATAAGACATTGGTGCCAATTGTCATATAATAATTCGAAGTCGCATAATACAACGCATTATCATTGGATATCGACATTTAAAAACTTTATAGTCTGTAAAACTGTTACGGCGAACAGTGTTGATCAGCAAACATGAAAAGTTGTGTCATAAACATGCAAATAAAGTTCATAAACATCAAACACGTGTATAAAGCTATAAAAAGAAGAATGGGAAAAGAAATTTGGATGACAGTAATGACGACTGAAAATCCGATGATACTGAATACTAAAACTAAAAATGGACCCCACAGACAGAGAAGCCAGTACACACAAAAAAGTTGTAATATAACTTGGTGCTATAAAATATTTGGAAGCATGTTCGTATTGACTTAATCAAAGATCCGGGTCAGGCGGTGCAAAATCAATCTTTGACTTTACACATTGCAATTTTTATGGGTTTTTTTATTAGTTATGTGAAAAAAGATTCCAGCGCGTTTAATTTTTTAAATACATTTTTTGACAGTGTATTCAGTCTTTATTTTTAACAACAGAAAGCGTAGATAACTTTGGCACACACCTAATAGTAAAATAAAGGATAACAACAAACGTTTACGATATATATATATATATATATATATATATATATATATATATATATATATATATATATATATGGGGATACAATATCTCTGTTAAATTAGTAGACTTCGGTCAATTAAAAAAAATAGGATTTTGTTCTAGACCAAATATACAAGTTCTATCGCTATAAACACATGCGTGAACACACACACACACACACACACACACACACACACACACACACACACACACACACACACACACACACATGTGTATATATATATATATATATATATAATCCCACCGCCTGTACTATATTTAACACACACACACACACACACACACACACACACACACACATATATATCTATATATATATATATTGCAAACAATTACCTCCAACTGAAAAAGCTCACGTTCCAACAGATCCCGTAAGTGTTCAATGGATTTGGGATCTTTAGAATTGATGGATAGAGCAAAACATTGTTGTTTTCTTCATCTTCCTGGAACAATTTCTTGTGAGTCGGGACACGTTGTTCTTAAAACAACTACTCTAATGCAAGAAATCTTTTGTTATGAAGGTTTTTACTTAGTCTTCAATGATGTTGAAGTAGGTATATCCCAATGCCATCACAATGTATGTGAGTATCACCAGGACAGTGATACTCACATACTCTGCTGTCAACTGTATTTAGAAAATACTGAGTTCCCGCAGACCTGACAACTTTCTTCCATTGATGAAATGTTCAGTTCCGACACTCATGTCCCTATGGAAGACACTTTCATTGATAGACGTTGGTCCATCATGGATCTGACAAGCCTCTGATTATGTATCCTCATACGTAACAATGAGCAGTGTATTGTGTTTTCTAATGCAATCTTTCCGAAACCTTGTTCAAAGTTATTAGATTTTCTTGGCGCATATTTGTAAACAACTTAGTTATCCTAAATGAATTATTCTTATTACTAAGCAACGTTTTCGTTCCCAATTTTGCAAATGGAGAAGGATACTCTATGTTGAAAATTGTCACTTGAAATTCTTATTGGTTTTCAAATATTAATCACTGAAACCGGTAGACAGTTAGGCAACTATCTCAGCCACTGTGAATAAAAGAGATAGCAAACAAAGGATCTTAATGTCGAATATATATTTGTTTGGCAGGTTCGAAGCTTATTAATGAAATAGGATTCTACAGAAAAAAAATAGCACATGATCATGTGTGTTTCATGTTTTTGAATAAGTGTTTGTTGTCAAAAAATGAACTTATTGTATGCATAATTGTATTTGTTAGGGGTACTGAAAAGTTCTCGATCCTACCAAGAAAGAAATAACCTTTTTTATTGGATTTCTTTTAAAAAATGGTTTGGTTTGCTAGTGTTTTATGGCATATCAACCATTGTTGGTTATTTAATGGCAAATCTTGTTCATACATAAATATTGAATATATGATTTGTAAACACATTTTATTGATAACATTTTTTAACGAGGCTGAACTCATTTTTGTACACAGTTGAATGGTTTCAAAAATTGATATCTAATAATAATTATTCTATTCAGCATTACTCATTCGTTAACTGGTTAAATGGTTCCAAGTATTGCTATGTGTCATTAACAATTCAATGAAACATCAGTCATTTGTTTACACGGCTAAATGATTAATCAGTTCTATTTCAAACAATTCGATTTAGCATGCCATTTACTTACACTCAGTTTGACCCATAGATAGGACCCTAAGAGGTGCTACCACTCCGAGCCAGAGTGGACCTGGGAGCGATGGCAATAAAGGGTACTCCGGATTCCTCAAAGCTTCAACACAACTGCATTCTCATCATCAGATTGGTTTGTGTCATATCTAGGAAGCTTGTCTTTTTTTTGTGGGGGGGGTACCCCTCTGCAGAGATGCACTTGGTGTATTCTACAGCCATAGCCGACTGGGCTCTCTTTTAAAAGAGTTAAAGAAATATGATAAATGATGTTCCAAATGAACTGAACTTTAAATGTGTTATTTCACATATTCATATGTGGAACAACATGTATGCTTCCTGCGTTTTGGTTATCAGAAAACCCTCGTATAAATAAGTCCCTCTGCATTTGAATACATGAGTATATATATATATATATATATATATATATATATATATATATATATATAGTCAAAATATTATACAACAATTAAAAACCGTCAAGCCATATCAAGCGTCTAAAATAACTGCCAGTTTCTCAACTCGAGTTGATCATCTGTTATACTTGACAAATATACTTAGCGCTTTTACTAGATACTTATGATGACTGGGATTTTAACAGTTTTTAGCGTTTAAAAAATTGTTTTTAATCATTGACCAGTATTTTGACTATTATATAGCTCTATCCATAATTTTGAGCACAATCTCTAAATCAACGTGAGTTTTTAAATACTACATACAGCTGCTGCTACTACTACTACTAGTTCTACTACTCCTACTACTACTAGTTCTACTACTCCTACTCCTACTCCTACTCCTCCTCCTACTACTACTACTACTAATAATATATATATATATATATATATATATACACGCACACTCCTTGTTCAACTTTGTTTTATTCGTTTAGTCGCAAATAAAGATGACAAAAATGTCATTTACAACCCATTTCCTTCTGTTTCCAAAATTATCTTTTCTTTTCTTTCCTTCATTCTCATTCAATTCAATATCTAAATTAGATCCTGATTCATTCCTTCAACTTCAACCTGGCACATTCCCGAAAAATCTCTATAGCAAAACATCAACCTTAAATTATTACAGATAAACATTGAACAGTTTTTATTATATCTTTAGGAATGCTGCCCAATTTTTTTCTCTTTATTTCCCCATTTAAAACCATTATTTTATTTTGTTATTTAGATTTCTCTGATCTTCCTTCCCTTTTGACACATTGCCTAAAAAACTAAATAAATGAAAAAAAAAAAGTTATACCTGAACTTGTAGTTAAGGGATCATAGTTCTCAAAGGGCATATGTATGTTGATAGAGAGGACAGTTTTATGGTCGCTTGATTTAACAGTGCTATCTTTAACGTTAGGACAACGGACAACGGATCCTTGGTCCAAATGGCGGAAGAAAACATTACCATATTTGATAAATGTATTTTATATGTGTTAAAAACAAGAATCACTCGACCGTATTTGTCGGTCACTTCACAAATATTTTGTGAGATATTTAAAAAGCTGACCAAAAAAACACATACGTATAGCCTAGTATTAGGTAAACTTTTATCTTTTAAATTCAAATTTTCAAGTAAATTAAGGAAATTTCTCATACATGCAGAGGTGTAATATGCATAAACTAATTTATGTAGACAAATCAAATATATCTTTTATGAGCATTCTTATTACCAAGTACAATAGACTGCTGGATTGATTTTTTCAAACTTTGAAATAGGAATTTTAAAATGCATTTGACACAGGTGCATAGTTCTATCCTTAGCTGTTATCCCAATACTTTTAAATGGACAAAAATTATGTACTTGTTTACAAATGACGTCACCAGCACATGAGGAAAACGTCCTTTTAAATATTCCTTGAATACAGATTCAATCTCTCATTCCACAACATATGAGTACTTTCGTCCTCAACAATGACTAAAGATGGTCAAAAGTACCCGAACTCGGACTACATTATCAGAAATTTCGGATAGTTTACTTACTGTTTACAACCACAGTTGCTACATCTTGTTCATCCACAAGAAAATCTCAGCAAAAAAAAACAGGATCAGACAAGTTGATTGACACCAGTTGTCAGTTTTTCAGGGATTCACATTTATTTCTATTTAGCTCTACGACTGATTACGATACCGTCATATATATATATATATATATATTGAGAGAGAGAGAGAGAGAGAGAGAGAGAGAGAGACAGATACAGAGACAGAGAGAGAAACATATATACACACACATTTATTGGTATAAAAGCCCATAAAATTTAATTCAGTCACTAAATTGAGATTAAAAGTAACTTATCTTTAATTTCCTGATGTTTTTGTTCTTTTAATTACCGACTTTTCCATCTGGAATCAGTGCATCATATTTCTATTCAATGTTTTCGTGACACGCAATGACCAATGATGATAGTTTAACTCGGCAAAAGTCCAACGTTAAACAGGATCGGACAAGTTGATTGACACCAGTCGTCAGTCTTTCAGGGATTCGCTTGCCAGAAGCCACAAAAGTATTGTCAAGTAAAACATTATTAGTTTTATGTAAAAGTTCTCAGTGCTCCTTATTGTACAATGTTTGAGAAATAATGCCTTTGAAGTTTGTTCTACTCTTTATTGATAATGCAGTATGTTGTATCCTGTTTACAGAAGAAAAACACTTGCAAGCTTGAAAATCAGTTCCACGTGAACTTAAGAAATAATTATCAGTCAGTATTTAATCTCTTATCTTTATTTTCTTGTCTAATAAAATTAAAAGCCATTTTTGAATAAAATAGTCTTCAGTGGAGTCGTGCATGTCGTTAGGATTCTCGTCATATGAAATAAACTCGATGAGTCTGGTTGAAATATAGGACGAGGCTGTTTGCGTTTCCCTTTCGCGCTTAATGCTCTTGGGAAAGGCATGAGTCTGTCTCTTCTCTCCTTTCGAGCCATGGGTAAATACTAGGGCAGACTGGGCTCTTTAGCCTTTCTCGAGCAGTTGGTATAGTTGAAGCAAAATCTTCGAAAAAAGTTATATAAGTCAGGTACAATGTAACCTAATGTAACCTGTCAGATGTTACTTAGAAAGAAAACAAGAAATCTTTTGATTGCCTTGAGAAATGCCGTGAAAATGAATTACTCGGTATGAGACTCCAAGTTATGGGAGATAAATATGAAGAAGTCTTCAGTAATGGAAAATAGATATATAACAAGAATGAAAAATAAAAAATCAAATCTAAATCTAAGATATCCTTCAATATTTTAGATGAGCGGGATTTAAACGGTAAATTCTTGTTTGTATTTTGTGGGATTTAAAGAGAATGTTTTATTGTGAATAACTTGAAACTCAATAGACTCATGGTATAACGATACAGAAAGTAAATTGCTTTTTTGAATGATTCATCGGAAGAGGAAAAATCTTCCTCTGTTCACAGAAGTCAAATGGTGATATTGCTGCATCTCTATCCTCATCCTAATGTTACTGATCTGATGCAGCTAACAATCAAAATTGTGAGATGAATAAATTCTTCTGCATGTTTCGTATGTGATATTCAGGTTATCAATTGTTTCCTTCAATGTAAAAATCGTACTTATATGTTTATTTACAAAAGGCACGAAACCTTTTCTTCCAACAGAATATAACAGGGATTACTCTTTATTGATGGTACCATCGGTCGTATATCAATTAGAGAGAAGATGAGTATCACCAAATTGTAATTCTAGTTAACTTGAGAAATGCTACGAAGACCCGAGCATAGTATCCTGATTATCTATTTATGGAAGAGTGAGACAGTTCTGGGTGTCTAGGAATTTAGGGTGCTCCTTTGTGGCTATTACTTCCAAGTTCATTCTGACTCGCAGTGGTAGTACATGTTATGGTCTCATGTATGAGTCAAAAACTTCTGTTTAAAAAAGGTTTTCGTATTCGATAGGACCGAGTGCAATAAATAAATGAATATGAAATATACCATCAAACAAGAGGAGATGAAAGAAAAAATTAAGAAAGAATATTTCAGGAGAATCAGAAAGCTACTCAAGACAAAAGAAATAAATACCTGGGCTGTAGTCATCGTAAGATATTCGGGACCATTCTTGAAGTGGACCAGAGAAGAACAAATGGATCAGAGAACAAGAAAACTAGTGACATGCATAAGGCCTTACATCCAAGAGATGATGTTGACACACTATATGTGTCAAGAAAAGAAGGAGAAAGAGGACTTACCAGCATTGAAGACAGTGTTGACACATCAATACAACAACTTGAAGACTACATACAAAGGCGTGGAGGAAGACTGATTACTAGCACCTGAAACAGTACTAACAACGTGCGTACCAACAGAACGACAATAACCAGAAGAAAAACAACTGTATGGACATTTTAAGCGACGAATAAGCGACATCCCACACAAGAAAATGTAGACGTGGCTAAGAAAGGAAACCTTAAGAAAGAAACTGAATCTCTCCTGATAGCAGCACAAAACAACGCTATGAGAACCAATCATATCAAAGCAAGAATATATAAGACGCAACAAAACAACATATGTAGATTTGTGGTGATGGAGACGAAACCATTAAACACATAATAAGCGAATACAGCAAATTAACACAGAACGAGTTTTAAGACTAGATAAGACTAGGTGGACAAAGTGATCCACTGGGAATTGTGCAAGAAACTGAAATTAAACCATATGAACAAATGGTATATGCACAACCCAACATTGGTCCTGGAGAATGACACACACAAACTCTTCACGATCACCAAATCTCGGGCAGACGACCAGACCTTATAATAATCAACTACAACAAAACAAAAAAAAAAAAAGAAATTGCAGAATTGTGGACTTTGCTGTCCCGGCTGACCATAGAGTAAAATTGAAAGAAAATGAAACGAAGGATAAGTATCTCTACCTAGCTAGGGAATTGAAGAAACTGTGGAACATGAAAGCGACGTTTATACCAATTGCAGTTGGTGCTCTTGGTTCAGTCACCAAAGGATTAATAAAGGGACTGGAGGAATTGGAAATAAGTGGAGGAGTGGAGACCATCCAAACTACTACATTATTGAGATCGGCCAGAATACTGAGAAGAGTCCTGAAAACTTGAAGGGACTTGCTGTCACTCAAGCTCTAATGAAAGACCATCAGCTAACGTTGATATGAAAAACTCTCAAGGAATAATAATAATAATAATAATAATAATAATAATCTCTAAAGAAACAACTACATAAAAAATGTAAATAAAAATGTACAATGAAAGCAATTTTCTAACCACTAGGCATAAAATAAACCTTAGACGGATAAACATGCTAAAAATAAATTAATAAATTATATTCGTGAGATAACTTAAGATTGATTTGATACTCGTTCGCACAAAAAACTACTGTGGCTTCATGGTTAGCAGATTTATAATGCAAACCATTTCTTGATGTGGTGAGTTTGATCCTCACTTAATGCACGAACACTTTAACCTTGTGTCTAATTAGGCTAAAATGAGTATATATATGCCTATATCTCTATGAATACGAATTTAGGTCCCTATGTGTGTTAAAAGGTTGGTAGTAAATATTTACTTTGTTTAATGTGGAACAAGGTCAAATTAAAAAGTAACAGGAAAACTGGGATTCTCAATTCAACATTGCTGACAAGTCTTGACTTGAAAATTCGCATTACGAAATCCTGCTTTGATCTATATTTCAGAGTAGTATTACTGACTTGATGGAAAAAATTAAAATGGGGAAATTTTATTTTAGATCCGTATACGAAAAAAAAAGTCCCAACAATTAGTACATTCGTCATTGGAAAGCGATATTGCAAATACAAAACTTAGTGACAGATATTCGAATGAGGATGGCAGACGAAGGAATCAACTGAACTGCTGAATACTGTTGTCTCTGAATACACTGTTGTTGCGTGACTCATTTTGTAGTATAAAATTTATGTGCGCGAAAATTCTACCCTTATCCTTCCGAATGCGTCCTTTATTAAAAAAAAATAGAAAAAAAAAAAAAAAACTCAGGGAATCTGTCTTGCAAGCTGCACCTTATTACATTAAAACGAATAAATTCAGTGAGAATAATCTGACGCCTGAGGTAATATGTCAATGAAAATGGGTAATATTTTCATCTACTCACACACAATTAAGTTTTTAAAAGATTTACGTTTCAGTTCATCTTCGCAGGAAAATGAATAGATATAATTATTTCAGTCGAAGTAGACCATCTTATATGGAGATAGGTGTTAAGGTGTGTCATTCTTGAGGCAGAAAAGTTTTATTCGATCTGCTTACAACATTAAGCAGTAAAATGAGACGCAAATAAATACATATTGCCCGTAAATAAATACGCGCCTAACATTTTTAAATAAAAAATTAATTCTCTAATAAATCAAAGATACCAGAAATGTTATTATTTCTAGAGTAACTTTATACAATCAAAATGGATATTATTAGCTGTTGTTTATGACCAAACTCTACAGCATTAAAACCGTGTAATAAAAAATAATTAATATGTGTTGTAGTTAAAAAAATAAACACACCTCTTATATATATTTTAGTCATTTTTGACTACAGAAGTGTAGCAATTTTATTATTGTTACAGAGTTTCAATGATGCAGAATTCCTTTATAAATATCAATATCAATTGTAAAATATTTAACAAGAAATAATGTTTAGTTGAGTAGAAAATCAATTTTTGTTTAATTGTTAAGACATACTTATTTATGTGAAAATACGAGATATACATGTGTATTTGTGTGTGGGTGGGTACATGTGGGGGATATATGCATGTGAGTTCGTTTAGCATTTACCCGACCCCCCCCCCCGCGCCACGGACAGCATGTTACACAAGATCAATTTTAAAACGGAATAAAGTTGGTTTGAATTTAAGTTTTTCCTTCTCTTAGACTGATAGCCTAACTAAGACTAAAGTCAGCCTGTCTTACTATTTACCCATAGATGGAGAGAGAAAAGATAGATTCCTGCTTTTCTCAACGGAGGGCATTAGCTCGAAGTGAAACGCCAACAGCCTGGTCTTGGTTTGAACTCGGCTCGCTGTTTCTTTTTCCTGAGACAATAACCGTTACATGAATTCGTCTGTGAATCTGTATGCGGGTGCACTATATATAATGATAATGATCAATGATTTTCAAGCAGTCAGCGTTAATAACCAGGTTTTAATAGAGTCTGTTACTCTTGGAAAATGATTGTCACATTCTTCATCTTCACCATTTATATTTTGGTAAAATCAGAATCCATGAATCTGTTTTTGACACACATTTACTAATAGAGTTATTGACTAAACTTAGATTGTTTGTGGCACAGAACCAGAAGTATGGGGTATACACTAAGTATCGATCTCACTCATAATGGTATCCTGGTGTAGCTCATTAACCATGATACCATAGGAGGCAGCTACAGAGACACTGAGTGTAACAACGTGGTCGACGAGGGGACTTTTCTAAACATCGATTACTCACTTCGATCTCATTATGAGACATTAACAGTGAATATAATTTGATAGGTTTTCAAGCAATCTGTTCTAAAACGAAGCGTAATTCCTGAGGATCTGTCTCTAAGGCAGTAACTCCTCATTTCCCTAGAAATATACGCCGATGAGATAAGGCAATTTTTATACTGACGCACACACATGTCAGCATGGGAAACCACAATAGAAAATTTATTGGAAGGAAATTATTGTATATACTTGTGTATAGGTCGAATTTGAAATACTTCATTTTCAAGTAAAAATTTGCGCCGACCTATCCAAGAGTAATAATTTTGTAAGTTTGAAATTCAAACCTAATAAGAAGTACCAGCAGCAAATATTGGATTCAAAAATGAATTTCATAAATAATTTTCTGACTGCCAAAGAAAAGAAAGATTGTGTAATATAAAATTATCAAGTGAGAAAGGCTCACCAGAACTGATGATGAACATTCCTGGCATTAAATTTTCTTTTAATCGGCCATCAAGTACAAAAATTAAAATCACATCTGTGCCAACCATACAATTAGGTTCAGCTTTGTATAGCACGAGTATAAAGACGGATAAGAAGAATAAAAGTACTGAATATCTGGAAAAATAGTATCTAAAATCCCTGGTTTGGTTTCTTTGTTTTAATGGTATATCAACCTTTGTAGGTTATTTAATGCCAAAGCTATTCTCCTAGAAGAACAGTAGTGATACTATTTAACCCATAGCTGGGAAGATAAGGGGGTTCTTCCTTTCCCAAGTGTATTTACCCGAAAGTGAACGTAATAGAGCGACTGGAGTACGAACTCGCTTACTACGATTCCGCAGTCCATCGCTTTAACCATTACACCACGAAGATACCTCCCTTAAATCCCTGATTCGAACATCAAGCCCTGGCAAGAGTGAGAAATGTGTAAAGCCACGAAGTACGCCGTAAAAAATGAGCATTCCTTAAAGTTTGTTTAATCCAACATACAACCACAAATGTGAAGTACCCAGTGAGTATCAATCTCATAACAGAAATAATTGTCTGCAAGAGACGCATTGAATTAAATATATTGCTTTTTATGTATGTATAACCTGAAATGCCATTTGTTTATTTTGTTTTTTGTTCGTTTTTTTCTTTTCTTTTTTGTTTTCGTTTTTGTTAAATGACTTTTTGTATAAACTTGGAAGTCATTATACACTAATGTACTCGGGTAAGTTTCATCGTCTTGGTTTTTATTATAGTCACAACATTTAAATCGTTTTACCATCCCACTTTCTTTAAGTGTCTATCGTAGTCGGCAATTTTATGGAAATTTCGAATTGAACTCTTCATTCAATCCATGGTGGCAGATTGATCCCCGTTGAAAATATCTTGAATCTGTTAATTTTTCTTAATTAATTCGTCCTTGAGATATCACTTGTCTGTCTCTTCTACTGAACCAGAGTAGATGACTTTTAATTGCACTACCCGACCTTAGTATTGAACTCGCGACCTCATCACAGAAAATTCAAAAACTCAGAAGTCGAAAAATAGAAGCAAGAGTCAGGTACCTACGCCTTAAACAAGTATTTTATGCCGACTAAGTTTACTGAATGTAATTTACCCGATAATTGACAGCTAAAATATACAAAATCATTCGTGCAGTCATGAGCCTAAACTTATTTAGGCGATCACAAATGAATGTAGAAATGCATGAATAAGCAAAAGGCATTTTCTAATTTCTTTTTCTTGATATGACAAATCTTTTACTTTCGCATGATTATTTTTTAATCCCAAATTGCAAATTTCGCCACCCAGAAACGTAGCCAGGCATAGCAGAGAAAGACATAACTAAAAAAGATAGCAGAGTTATTTTATAACAGTGATTCGCGTGTGTGTGCGTGTGTGTGCGCACACAGACACACGTACACATAAAGAAACACATACTGTAGACATGTACATGTATACACACACTGACAGATACTTATACGCATATACAAACGTACAGTAGACATACATGACCATGTACAGTAGACATACACAGGCTTCTCCCATCGATGTTCCAGTGACTGGATCCTATTGGTTAAAAAAGTCATCAATAGCAGATATGACGTCATCATACGAACTTTTCAGCCTTTGAACTTTTCAGCCCACACTCGTACATACACAAACATAAGCACTCACACACACATACATGCACATCGACAACCAACGCAACCCTAGAGTTTGCAAGATAGCCTTGTAGAAAAAATTTATTTAGCCATTGACTTACTATTTTCACTGGGTGCCACGACTACGTAGCCTTATGTAAGACTGAACTATTTTACATTCTGTATGTACTTGTGTATTAGTCGAATTTTTAAAGCCTAATTTTAAATAAAAATTGGTTTCAACCAAGGCAATAACTAATACAGTTCTACTTTTGTAAGGGTGAAATTCAAATATTAAAAGGATTGAAGTAACTTTTGGTTTAAAAAGATTAATTCTAAATATTATTTCTTGAGCATAAATCAAGGAATGGCTCATACATGAGATTGACTTATTTACGAATATATACAGTATTTTTATAGATTAATAATATTAAAAAAAAGAAATAAATGTATGACTCAATAACAGAAATTATAAAGTAAAAGTCTTTTTGCAGAATATTTTGAAGAGATAAGAAAAACTTGACTCTAAGCTGTGTACTTCCCGACGGTGCAGTTAGCCGGTGTTCGAACCAAAGAAAATATAATTTCCTATGCTGATTTTCAAGGAAGACAAACTTTTCTAATTTTAAAGATTGACGCATCACTCTTTTCCTATCCTTACCCAACTTTCTACGTCACTAAATTTAGCTTAATAAATCTTAATAAATCCACAATTGAAGCACAAAGAGAAAAGATCATCTACACTTTAAAAAATTCTTACGAACGAAAAATTATCTCCACATTTAGGTGTCCTTGCCTCTTTTTTTTCACCTTCAGATCTTTATTTTCTTTCTTTTTAAGTTTTCTTTCTCATATGAACCTTCTTTGCTCATCCGCCTGTGTACTACCCCTGTCTCTTTTTCCTCTCTAACCTCTCTTGTGTATATTAGAAAAATAGATTATCTCTAGTGTGTCAGTCTGTCACACACAGAGCACCTCAAGTGGTGTAATGGTTGGCAAGCTAGACTACCAAATGATCACGAATGAGTTCGAGTCTCATTTGATGCCCCATACAACCTTGTGCTACATCTGAGCAGACTGTCACACTCACACACACACACACACACAAACACAAACACGCACATATGTAAGTGTGTATGTGCATATATAAGGTCTTCAACCGTCTTTAAAATAAATAATTATTCCACTCCTATACAAAAATAACTCCCATCCTACACAAAAAATGGTGTAGATAATTGGTTTGCCGAACAATAAAGAACTACACAGACACAGACACAAACAGAGTTGTAGAGACACATAGAGATACAGAGATATACACACACACGTGTGTGTGTGTGTGTGTGTGTGTGTGTGTGTGTGTGTGTGTGCATTTCTTCAAAATTAAAGTTTATTTTTTGAGTCAACACTTGGTTTCGCACATTTTTAAAAGCTGTCTTCTTTTTTATTTCATCTATGAAAAAAGTTTCTCGTTTACGAAGGGCAACTGATATGTTCGTTAACCCGAGATATAAAAATTAATTTTTTAAAAACTTTACTATTTTTCAACATAGTCCTCCTTTAAGATCATTTATTATGTTCAGAGGCTTTGAGCTCCCGGAATCTTGTTTTGTAGAAGGCAGTGTATTAATACTCAATATAGAGATTCACGGCATCAATGATATCAGTTTAGTAAACAGGTCAATGGGTAAATAGAGTAGATATTTAACATGTTCCATGCCACAATCTTAAATGGCAGTAAAGGCTACGGCTGATTTGTAAGTTGATGCATTGTCATGTTAGATGAGAACTAATACAGCCAGTTTCCACGCCGATTTATCTAAATCTTCTCCCGTTGCTGCCTGAAGGGAATATAGTGGGCACTGTTTCTTGTTTGGCCATGTGCCAGGTAATCCAAAAATATCACTCTATCCACGCCCCTCCAAATCAGAGGCTATCATCTTCCCGTGAGATTTCACTGACTTCGCCTTCTTGGAAGCTGGAGATCATGCATACTTCCAAACATTTTGATTGTTGTTTTTGTCTCTGAGGGAATTTGGTGGACCTAAGTATCAAAACTGTGGATTTGTCCTCAGAGACAAATCATCGTAGAAATCCCTGTGAATCAGCGTTAAAACCGCGAGATTATCCCCTGGTATGCAGACGTCTAAACATTATCTAGACAAATTCTCGATATTCTTTAAGAGTATTTTTGGTGAAATAAAAGATTTTGCAAGTGAAGCTCTTCATAAGACCTTGCTTTCTGAGACTTTTTCTGGATTCCTAAACCGGTGTGATCGAAGAACTTGGCGGAAATAAAAGTAATACGATGACAAAGCTTAACACTATATAAAAAAAAAAGAATTAAGTAAATTGTCAATCGTCATCTTAACTTCTTTGTAAAATTGCAAATGTTTCTATGTTTTTTCCAAATTTTCTACCTTATCATTGTAATTACCATTTACTACATAAAGATAGGCAATTCGCACGTCGGTATCTAGTGGACTATTCTACTAGTGAAATATAAACGTTTTCTACACACACATATACACACACACACTCACGCGCACGCACACATATATATTTATTGCGAGGGGAGGGCGCTACTCCTTTCCCTGGATTGCTCCACTTTACCCTTGATACGTACCTTATAATGCTGAGTGTTAAGCAAGGAGGTACCGTTTTTTAAAAGTATTTTGAAAGACTCTACCTGGGATTGAACCCCGGCCTCCCGGACCATTGGCGAACACTCTACCCACTTGGCCAATGAGCCGGTTGTTAATATAGTGCGTGTGCGTGTGTGTGTGTGTGGAAAAATTGCTATAAATATGGCATCCCCAGAATGTCAGCATTAAACTCACTCACACACACGCAAATGTATAAACAAAACGAATCGTATTATCGAATTATATATATATAAGTGTGTGTGTGTGTGTGTGTTGTGCTTTTTATATATGTACATATATGTAAATATTATTTTTACGCTTTTTTTCTTAGTTAATTGGGAAAAGGATACTGAGACGAGTACAGACATGAGGATTACATAAATCTCTTATTCTTCAGAGACGCAATCAATAAACGTACACACACCCATATACAACAATCCCCCCGCTCTCTCTTTCTCTCTCTCTCTCTCTCTCTCTCTCTCTCTCCTTCTCTCATACGCACACATAATCGCACACACACGTGAGCATGCACGCTTACACAAACACCCACGTTATTTTCCAATCATTCCTGAGCCAGTGTGTGAAAAGAACAATTATTTTATGCCTTTATTTCAAACGTAAACAAAAGAACCCCGTAAAAAATTAAAATCAATAAATTTATGCGTTAAAAAGTTCCAGTACAATTTTCACCCTACCAGATGAAATTAGTCGAAACCATTTGCAAGTAGAAATAATGCGCACATCGATTGGAGTCATTCTCTCGTTTTGTGAGACTGGCGTCTTCTCTATCATCATGAAAATTCAATTATTGTTACAAATGCACTTTTAAAAAATTTATCTAAACTACAACGCTCATTACCACAATGTTTTAGAGCAGATTTCATAATAATAATAATAATAATAATAATAATGATGAGAAAAGTGATCCACTAGGAAGGGTTCAAAAGTTTAAGATTTGGCTATACTAACAAATGGTATATGCACAAACCAGAACCTGTCATAGAAAATGAAACGCATAAAATTCTCTGAAATTTTGATAGAAACGAATCACTCTATCAGTATGCCAGATTTTGTGTTACAAGAAAAAATAACTTGTCATCCAGTGAATTTTGCTGTTACAGCATACCTCAGAGAGAAAATTTTAAATAAATTTTTAAAAATACAAAAAAAACCCCAAAAGATTGAAACCTACTTGGATCTTGCCAGAGAGCTGAAAAAGCTGTGGAACATGAAGGTGATGATCACACCATTACTGGTTTGTGCGATAGGGACAGTCCACGGGGGCTTGAAAAAAAAAAAGACTGAGGAAACTGGAAATAAGTGAAAGAATTGGGACTATACAGACCATAGAATTGTTAAGATCGTCAAGAATACTCCGAAGAGTCCTAGAAAACTGGGAAGACTTGCTGTCATTCAGACTCCAATGAAAGAAAAACTGCTGAGGCTGGTGTGAATAACTCGCAAAGTGTGAAATTACAATAGTAATCATAATGATATATATATATATATATATATATATATATATATATATATATATATATATATATATATATATATATATTTGTGTGTGTGTGTGTGTGTGTGGTTACTTATATTCAAAATTTGTCACTTTTTGTCAATTGGACAATTTCAAATCGCATCGGAAAGATTAGAAGATGTGTTGTCCTGAAAAATGACAAGGGTGTTTATCTGTCAGTCTGTCTCTCTCTCTTTCTTTCTTTCTTTCTTTATTTTCTGAGCCGATTTCAACACTTTTTGACAGGCCAAAAATCTACCGGGAATATCAATAAATTTGTGTCGATCTTCATCGATTGATGCAAACAAATGAATAATGATATATCAAAAGTTTACAAACTAACATCTTAATTGAAATTTTTATTTCATTCTGACTGTTATATTGATAAATACTATAACTTTATGATAAGTAGGTATAAATCATTTCAAATATTATCATAATTTCTTCAAGAAATGTTAGGATTATTAACATATGGACCGGCCTTCTGGTTGATATAAAAGTGTTATATCTGTTCAGCAGTGTTTTCATGTCTGAGCTTGGGAATTCTGGCCTCAAAGTAGTATCCCCCACCAATTGAACGATTGAGAGAGATTCAGATTACTATGACATCTTCGTGACATTTGTTGGAGAGGTTAGGTGTCTTTTTATCAACATGTACACGGCCCAAGGCGACATATTCACACTCAACCGTAGTTCTCTGAAACTAGTTGACAAATTCACCAACCTAGGAAGTAGTGTCTCATCAACCGAGAAAGACATCAACACGTTACTAGCAAAGGCATGGACACCTATCAATTGACTTTTGGTCATAAGGAAGTCAGACCTGACCGATAAAATGAAACGCAGTTTTTTACTAGCACCGGTCGTATCGGTACTGTTGTATGGATGCAATATATGGACGCTAACTAAACGTATGGAGAAAAAGCTTGACGTCAATTACACAAGAATATTGTGAGCAATATTAAGCAAGTCCTGGAGGCAGCACCCCACAAAGCAGCAGCTGTACGGCCACTAACCACCCACCACAAAAACCACCCAAGTTAGACGAACCAGACATGCGGAACACTTCTGGAGAAGTAGGGATGAACTCATAAGTGACATACTCCTGTGGACTCCCTCACATGGACAAGCAAAGGCAGGACGACCTGCTAGAATCTACATACATAGTGCCGATACAGGATGTGCCGATACAGGATGTAGCCTTGAAGACCTACTGGGAGCGATGGACGATAGAGAAGGTTGACAAGAGAAGGTCAGGGAGATCCGCGCTGGCAGCACGACATGATGATAACACGGCCCATTAGCTATTGGCTAGAGTGTTCGCCAATAGCCCGGGAGATCGGGATTCAATCCCTGCTCAAGTCATACCAAAGACTCAAAAAAGGTACTTGATGCCGCTTTGCTTAACACTCAGCATTATAAGGAACGGATCAAGGGTAAAGTGTAGCAATCCAGGGAAATGAGTAGCGCTCTCTCCTACACCTCGGTATAGTACCTAATGAAAAGGTATCCTTCGGGTTGTCCTCGACTACGGTTGCCAACTTTACGTACTTACATGTTCATCTGTAGGCCCTAAAGTTAAACTATGAATTACATTATTTTTCATACGTGTGAGGGGAGGTTTTTGAATATTGGATCATTACCGTGAAATGATTACTTTAATTTTTTTCCCTATTGTAATAATTTTTTTCCTATTATAATTATATTTTCCTATTGTAATAATGACTCTTTTATTTTACTTCTAGGGACCAGATAAAATGAAGTTAGTCACTTCGCGGTCGCAGTCCAGCATTTTAGTCATTACACCACCAGGTCTCTCCCGATAAAGTCAGAAGATATTCATTTGATATTTAGCATTATTAATTTTGACTTTTTTTCCATTTTAATTTTAGATGGTTTTTATCGCAGCTCACTCGGTTTGTTATTTGTTTTTTCCATGATCGCGAGGAACAGTGTGTATCTGAGACAATAATAAATGATAAGAAATCGATAAGAAACGAACTCTCGTCCACTTATGCCATAAGGAAGCCTAGTTATGGAAGTAATTAGACTTAGAGAAGCGCAAGTCACATTTATAACTCATTCTTTAGGTCATCTCCGATCTGTCGAGTACCATGTCTGCTATTGTTTTTGCACACTTGTAATATCATAAGCATAATTTCTTTCTTTATATTTTTTCGATGAAGCTTTGTTAAAATAATTATTAATAATTAAGACGAGTATTTTCTTTCATCTTTTTAATTTTAGTCACATTTTTAGACGGTGAAATGAAAGGAAAAAAATGAAATTAGATAAGATATTTAGCTACCACACGTAGTGTAATGGTTAGCAATCTGGATTAGCAGACAATTGTTTATGAATTCGATTCTCTCTGGGCTCCTCATGTGTCCAGCTTTGTGTAACAACCAATCTAAACTAAATCAAACATTTTATTAACATTTTTATCTATTTTGTGGGAAATTTCAAGAATGATTAAATAAGAACGAAGTCATTAATGCTTAACGAGAAACGCGTTTGGTTTAATGACGTCAAAATAATTTTGAAAGAAAACGAGTCGTTGGCGACCGTTACTTGAGAAATGGCGTAGTTTTTATAATGTTTAACGTTCGAAGCCTTCCTCTATTGCTTCTGTGCACTTGCCTGTTTGCATTTCAACCGCCGGATATTTATAATACGAACAACAAGCGGGAATTGTCAGACAGAAAAGACTTGCTACAAAATGCGGAGAAGATGGCGCCCAATATAAACTATACCAATTCAAGTAACAATGACTGGGATACTAAGAAGGCTACTGGCACACTAAAAAGAAGAAAAAGATTCGGTAAGATTAAATAGAAATATTTTCCGGTATGTTTTATTTGATTAGCTTATCACTTCCACCTGAAATTTTAAGAGATATACAATCGATCCAACGAATTTATGTATGCATTCTCTCTCGGTATTTACCTGAAACAAGCATAAGCGTTGTTACATATATATATACGTACAAAAACATTTATACGAAATAGAAAAACACTCATGGATATTTCAAAGTTGGGTAATAAGGGAACTGGTCTCACAGACCATTAATACTATAATTATTCGATTTTCACTGATACATCCGCAATTGCAGCTTTGTGCCACGCTAAAACTATCTAAATAGATTTTGAAGCTAATATCATAGGCAATTACGATTTAAATAGGATCGGTCCTGATAGAAGACGTCGTAAACGTGACCTTGTGCCAGATTAAATTAAGCTTAGTAAATAGCGTGTTATAATGATAGTCTTGATGTGTAGTGATTTTGATTCTTAAAGTTTGTTGACTTATGTCAACCCCGGGTAAGTAGTCTGTTTGTTGCCTTTTTTCCCTAGTTAGCTGTATGATGTGATTCACTGTCCCCGTTATCAAGTCCCTGGCCTCCAAGGTCTCCTCCATCCCCATTCTTTATTGACCCTTAACCCTTGATCCAGCCCTATTTTTCAGAAGATTTTGGAATTCATATCTATATTCTCATTCCTTTATAAACCACCCACACTGCATCCTACCCTACGTTTATTTTGCCCCTTTAGTTTAGTCTTCCTTCTCTACTAGGGAAGGTCCAACTTGTTTTCGGTTCCTTTGGAGGCCGGAAAACAGTCGGCCACCTTTTTATAGATGAGGGATGAGAGGGAAACCAAACGGGTTTTTATTTTGTTCCATTTTTTAATTTTTTATTTCGTTTTTTTTTTCTTCCATTTCCATCACTTTCATAAATTGTATATAAACCATTCATTGTAAATAAAATTCATTTTTTCATCCAGAGTTTTTGGTAGGACTTTTCTCATAGAATAAATGTGGTATTTTGGTGATTGTAGCGCGCTTGGTGAAGAATGAATGACCAACTGTATTGTTGAATGGGTCGGCGAATGTGGCTAACTAGGGCTCCTTAGTTCTCACAGACCAGAACCTCTTCTCCTCCCCCCAAAAAACTTGGAGCCTTATGCCCCCCCTCCACGAATTGTAATTTTGAAAATAAAGCCTTATGTCAACCTTAGTAAATTCCCATGTCCAAACGCATGTTTCAACATAGGCATGAATGTTTGTGTGTAAAATTATGTGAGTATGTCTCTCTCACGGACCATTATTATTCGTAGTGTTATATTTATTATTGTTATTCGAGAGTTCTTCACACCATTATTATTATTATTATTATTGTGAATTTGATTCTTACACCGTGGCATTATGCTTGTGACCTTTAATAAACTCAGCTAATCAAATGTCTGGATAAGAATCTAATATATGAGATAAAAGTAAGCTTAATTTCAGGGAATCCGTCCCCGCTGGTAGTACCAACCCTGTCGTCTAAAATGGAAAAGGTCTGCTTTATTGCTTAATGCCCTAAAGCACACCGAGAAGAGAATGCTGATGGAGCTAAGCTATTTTAGCTTCACCTTCAA
Organism: Sepioteuthis lessoniana; assembly: GCA_963585895.1. NCBI lineage: Eukaryota > Metazoa > Mollusca > Cephalopoda > Myopsida > Loliginidae > Sepioteuthis > Sepioteuthis lessoniana. The sequence continues at coordinate 50,282,620 of OY757916.1, forward strand.
CTTTGCATCCCCGTGTGTGAGAGCCTCCCTTTAAAAATGTTATCAACGAAATGTATCCACAAATCATAAATAAATTTAATATATATGTATAAAAAGGATTTAGCAATTAATAACCTACAACGATTGATATAACATAAAATCCAACCAAAACAAAACATAAAATAGAACAAATATATATATAAGAGGGGTACTTGATAGTCATATTTTTTGTTACAGAATTTCAACGCCGCAGAGTTTGTTAATAAATTATACACAATATCATCTGTTTTGATTGTATAATTTTCCAGTCTAAATTATAAAATCCTCGCATCTTTTTTTGAGAAGTAAAATTGTTAGGAGTGTACTTATTTATGAGCGGTATTATTTAGCATCGCTCATAAAAAAAAGTACTTAACAAATATCAATAAAGCTCGTTTCATTTGAATCCAGAAGAGGAAATCAAATCTGCGTTTTTGTTGGATTGTTTTTTTGTTAGTTGTTTTTTTGTTTTTGCTTTTGTTTTTAGGACGCATCTTAATTCATTGTATATGTCAATATCTTCAACACGATGCAGTAAAGTTACAATCCAAATATCTAGCCCATCTTGTCACTACACCACTCTTGGTGTTGTAATGATGTCTTTATCAACTCTTCTGCCAACATCAGAGGGAAATCGGGTCTATAAAACAAAACATTAATTATCTTCACCGTCAACTCGATTAGAAGTGATGAATCATTTACACCAGTTCCTTTTTATTAGGTCGATGTTGTCGATTGTTTTATTTGATTTGTTCTTTCCGTGCCTTAACGCTACCGAGGAGGGCATCCGTTAACAGATTGTTTCGTGTAGAATGAACAGCACCTCACATACCGCGCAGCCTTTGCTGTGGTCACTACCGCATTTGCACTGTCGGCCACTTCCGCTACCAGTTACAGCCAATAGCGATTGTTTCCGGTTCAAGCTAAAAAAAAAAAAAAAAAAGATAAAATGGGGATTGTAGCCTCTTCGTCTTGTCGTTTTCTAACCTGCTTATTATTCATTTATTTTTCGCCAGTAAGATTTTCCACTTCAGAAGGCCGGTTTGGATGTTTTTACTCAGATTTGAGCGACCTGCTCATCAATGATGCATCGGCCGCAGTGTGAGTCATGATCAAGAATATTAATAAGTAAAAGACATAAGTGGAACAGGGGAGATAAATCGTTTCAGCTCATTTCAGTGGCAAAAACGATTTCAACAGTCTCTACTTTGAAGAGGTTTCTACTTATGGATTTTTGTAATGTTTTGAGGACTACTCACCATTCGCAGTTGACTTTATCAACACAAAACGTTTGTGTTCAAACTTTTATCAAACTAGGATTACTTTGCAAAATATATTTCAAAAGAATAAAATACTTTAAAGCATAGCATATATACGCGGGCCATTCAATAAATAAGATGAATTTTACAATATAACGATTCTCATTTCACGTAGGAAGAATATTTGCTTTATTTTTCAATGTAATCTCAATTCTTTAAAACACAAGCTTTTGTATTCCTTCAGCCTAGAAATTTGGACTGAATTTTCATCCATTTTTAACAGTCCCCTTCACTTCGTCATATAAATAAGTGGAAATCAGACGGGATCAAATCTGGATTAAAAGCAACTGTTTCAAACCAAACTGATAGTTTCCACTGTTTTCCTGCAGTATGAGGTCTGGCATTGTCCAGGCGAAACTCAAAGACAACAGACCTAAGAAAAGAAAGGTCATCATCCACAATTTCGTGTGCTATACCCACAGAAATTCTCACTTGTTAAGAATTGTAACTCTTCTGTCAACTACTATGAGCGTATTAATTGAATGTACGATTTCAGGTGTGCTAGCCATGGTTGGCTTGCATGGCCTGTCTTCATATTGAGTACTATTTTGACTTTCTTTAAACAATTTAGTTCATTTGTCAATTTAGCTTCTCCCTACACATTACCCATTCTTCTGTAAATTTCACTTGTTTTACACTCCTCAGTTACCAAACATTTGACCTTTGTTAAAGCCTGGAACACTCTGTTTGACTTTTGAATAGCCTTAAAACAAATATTTTTGTGCGATTAAAACAATTCTTACGATAAACCAATTCCGAACAATTCTGAGTTTATATCTATAGAAAAACATTCTGCCAAAATTATTTTGCTTCTTTTTTTAAAAAAAATGACTATTTATCGAACAACCCTCATATAGAGAGAATAAACAATTACTAAGGCCAACAGCATTGAGAATCGAACTCACTGACAATCGTCTGATTGTCTAGCGAACTAAATATTACAACACGCAGAGTACACCAATAGAGATATTGGATAGATTAATTGGCCCGGAATTATCCTATATACATATACAATAGATTCCAGATAAATGGGACACACACGTACACAAACAGATATAAACACATTCATATGCGCACACTTACAGTGGTACCTTGACTTACATCATTAACTGGTTCCAGAGGGCGCCGTTAATCAAAACCGACACAAAATAAGAGATTTTTCCTCATTTAAAGTGATTTAATTTTAATTTCTTTTTTAGTTCATATGATAAAACAAAACTAAAATAAGTTGAAATAATTGTTTCAAACCGACGACGTAACTTAAAAACCTACTCTGTTAGCAGGGCTTAGAATACACTGCAGATGAGTAAGACACCCACCCCAAGAGGTATCCAGGATCTAACTTTAAACTACACCTTGTGGTGAGGCTCCAGTTCTGTTCCAGTTAGCGTCTCGTATCTAGATCAAATTGATATCTTGAAAAATTATTCGTAATCGAAGGACCGAGTGCAAAAAAATCCTCTTAAGAAACAAAAACACAAAAACGTAAATATGAACATACAGTGAACGTGATTCCCTAACCTCTACAAGCCTATATAGTTTTCCATGACATTAAAGCCAATAAATAAATAAATAAATGTAACTTGAAAACAGCGATAACCAGGAACAAAGGAAGTATAGGTTGTACTCTCTCTCTCTCTCTCTCTCTCTCTCTCTCTCTCTCTCTCTCTCTCTCTCTGTGCATGAGTGGGCATGAGAGTGAGACTGCATGTTGATTATTGCATAACTTGATGCTTTCGTTGAAATCTTAAAGAGAACAGTGGGAACTTATTGAGGTAATTGTTTTCTTCTATTTGGTGAGTTTGTTTTCAAAATAACTGATTGAACGATATAGAAATTTCTTCAATATCAGTGGCCATGTATTCAGTTGTCAAAAAATCTATTTGGAATAAACAGATTCATCAAACCAATTCTTTATTTTTTGTGTTTCCAGCCCACGTGACGAGGCTCCACCGAAGTTACAAATTGGAAGATGATGACTTTGAAGATGAAGATGATGAAGAAGAAAATATTATTGAAGGTAAGAAATATTTCGATAATAACTGAGCTATTTCAATGTTTAGAAAATTTAATCATGAAATGGAGTGGGAAGGAAACTTTGCTTTAAACTATTAGTCTTTTTCAAAATAAATTTTCAGTATAATCACATATAATCTTCTCATATGCCCGATAACGCCCACTGTGACAGTTATGAAAGCAAATAGCTGAACAGTGACTAAGAGGTCCATCCCCTTTGGAACTAGGTCAAGGAGGTAACAGTTGACATTGGTCGACGTGGCGTATGTCGTTGATAGTGTTGATCATCCGTGGACAGGTATGAAACGGATGGTCATTTTTGTGATCCTAGCCGCGGCTTGAATGGGAATCTGAACGATGCGGAAGTAGGAAGTGTACGACGAGTTTTTTTCTCATCACGATCTGACTGTATTCTTCAAGATACAGGATGAAAATCAAATGAAAAGGCTGGATCGCATAATATTCAATAAAAGATAAGTGCATCAGCAAGCTTGGTCTTTTGAAAAGGGGCTTACTTAGAGCTCACATTCCTTCCTCTGGCTCATGGGCGGGTACGACTCCGGGTCTCTGTTCTTTTTTAGAATCCTGTCTCGGATGAATAGGCTTTTCTTATTTTAGTAGTATAATTGTGTCTTGTCTCCACCTTTTTTAGCTAAGCCCCTGTCAGAATTTTCACTCCCTTTTTCTTATTCCTGAGGTCCTCTGTTTTTATCTTGGTAGGAATCAGCTTAACTATATCATTTCATTCTTCCAATTTTTTATTCCCAATCCTTGGATCTCACTCGCACTTAGAGACCGACTGGCTTGTTTTCAGACCTATGCTCGGAAAACAGTAAGTGATCTTCTTTTGAAATGGAAATGGTGGTGGGTAATATCAAAATTTCCCATTTTTATTCAGTTTATTTTTCTTTTGGGACAGCATTATTCTGCCCTACCTATGCAACCACCTCAATCATTCACATTGTAAATACAACTCGTTTCATAACCATTGTTGTTTTTTATAGTTGGGCTGCCCATAGACAGCATAAGATATTTTGTTGTTAGTTGGGATGGAAGCTGACTGCATGTGTGTATTTATCATTACTATTAATGGGTCAACGAAAGAGACTAACTAAGATTTACAAGGTTAATCAAATGACCGCTCACTTCTTCTTTCCCCCTTTGGTCTATATGCTCAAACATAAAATGTATGTTTTTATGTTAGATAAACATAAATAATCTTCTTATAATTCTCCAAAGGTCAATGTGTCTGTTCAACAAAGACTCAGCTATTTTCACCCAATTTTTACAAAACTTTAAGAAATTGTAAGTGGATAAAAAGATAGAAGATCCATTTAATACTAGGTTTAAAGTAGGATCTGTCTTTTCTCCTCTGTTTCAGTGTCCCCTCACTGTAAAAGGATGTCCATCACATAGAAAAAATTCACTCTCTTGATAATCGTTCCCTATATGCCTTTGAACCCTCTCTTATCACGGTCAGGTGTCAAGCCACTTAGAGGATATCGCACAAATTAAAAAAAAAACAAACTCAGAAATCTAATTTTGAAAATTTCAGGTCAATATTTCCCCTCCAAGTCTGGAAAAAAGGATTTATTCAAAATATTTTTAAATTTTTAGAAATTTTCGAAGTTATCTGAAAATCAGAACCTGTCTTCTGTACACCACGTTCTGTATAAACAAGTAATGAATAATATAAAATAAAATAAAATAAAATAAATAAAACTTTCTTTTGATACTAATAATTCTCCAAAACTTAAATAAAAGTCGCTGCACCTTCTTCTATTTGGAGGTGCCCGTGGTGTAGTGGAGGTGCCCGTTGTGTAGTCGTTATCGTCGTAGGAAATGGACACGGCGACACGATTTCAAATCCTGGACGTGACTGATTGCATTTCATATAGCACTAATACCCTTGAGGAAGGTATGAATCCAATTATTCTCCCTCCAGCTATGGGTAAATAGTAGGACAGACTAGGTTCTTCAGCCTTGGTTAGGCAACTAGTCTAGGAGAAGGAAAACTCTGAATTCAAACCTGTTAAACTCCGCTTAAAAATTGACCTTGTGTCATATCCTGCCCGAGCGGAGGGGTTGGTAAATATTACCTTCTTCTATTTTTAGTAATGGCTATCTCACATCTCATATGTAAGTATTATCGGCTATGTACTGTTAAGTTTTATATAATTTTAATTAGATTATATTTCATGCACACTTTATTTTATATTATAATGTATAGCTTGTGATATTTTCAGTATTTTTCAACTGGTATTTATATTGCATATAAACATTTAAATGCTTTTAAATAAAAGATTCTGATTAACATTTTTAGAAATTATCTGATACGACAGACACTTGGGGTAGTTACCGAAACGTTTTGATTAAAATAAAATTCATATCTGTCGATGGTAAATAGTTATTAAAGTTTTGCGATATTTTAGAACGTGCTAGTTTGCGAGACGTATATCACTTATCCAAAGTGGTTCAAACCGCAGGATGGTACTAGCTGTGGTTTGGTAGTATGGTGGTCGGTGGTTCGCTGACACATGGTGTATTGCTTCACTCAGTGAGTTTAAGAGTTCGAACTGGGCCATAACGCCACAGGAACAACCCAAAACAGCTGTTGTATAAAAGAGCTGAAAGCGCAGTTGATCACACTACCATAAGCAAATGGTTAAAAAAATTTTCGATCGGCTTTTAAGAACCTCGACGATCAGACAAGGTCAAATAGGCCTAAAAAGCGTAGATTTTGTGGCTGTACTCCAAATCAGAGAGGCAAATCTGGTAAGTAGCATTCGAAGAGTATCAGTCGAGTTCGTCCAGTGCGGTTTGTCTCCTTCATGACGTTAATGAAAGTATCCTGAGCAGCCGAATTTGCCTCATGTTGAATGAACCAAATAAAACCAGTGACATTTTATAACATTAGTTTATGGTAACATTTCATTTTCCTGGCATATAGAGATTAATCCTCATTCTACATATTCAGCGTAGAAAGAGTTGGTATTTCATTTGACTGATTTTGTTGTTTTTATTCATTTGAGTAAGATATTTTTCTAAAGTTTGATTGCGAGTGGAATGTAATAAGTTTTTGTTAACTTCGAAATAATTCATATTTTATAATTCAAGGTTTGTTATTGAACATTTGTTTTGATTGTGTGTGTGTGTGTGTGTGTGTGTGTGTGTGTGCACGCGCGCTTTAAATTACTCCCCTATGAAGTATTTTTTTATAAACTGGAAACCTATTCGAAGATCGGGATGTTATGCTAGTTTGTGTGGAAGGTCTAAAAGAGACGTCTGATCCTAATAATAAATCTCAAATGACGTCGTTTAGAATTTTACCATGTTTTTTTTTTTGTTGGTTTTCTGTAAAGCTAAGATCGAATAGTTAACTTCCTTAAAGAAGTTGTATTAATGGTGACCACATATATATCTACATATTTACTTGCTTATTTAAAGTAAAAATATTGACCAATCATATCTTAAAACGCAAAAATACTAACCAGCCATATCTCGAGATGAAAGAACGCTGCTTTCAATTTTGTCGAAATCATATCACGTGATTCAGAGGATAAAGAGATTCTTTGTTAATGGAGCATGTACCAAGTAATAATTCGCGAGTTCTGCTATTTTGATGTGACTGCACAACAAATGTTAATGGTGCACGATTTTTTAAAATTTTGATCATCCACACACCAAAAAAATGTCATAGGAAACAATTCATGAAAAAATCTCAGAATTGTGTTTTTTAGTAAGGGAAATTTTCAGTTGGATATCTACTTTATACAGATATGCTAAATGATAAGGATTTGATTTAGCTAACCTAATCATCTATTAAGGCATTTATAAATTAAAGACCTCGTAAAAAAGTAAAATAAAAATAGTACCTCAGAAGAACTAGAAAACTTCCCAAAATCAAACCCAGCAACAGAAACCTCATCAAAAAGAAATAAACACATCGGCTGTCCCTCTCGTAATACTCTGGACTATTCTTAAAATTAACAGGATCAAATAAAAAGGAAATCGATGACGATGCAGACTCGATGTACCAAGAAATAAAAAAAAAAAAAAAAAAGAGGGAGAAGATTCACCTGCATTTAGGATTGCGGAGATGCAACTATTCAAGGACTTGTGGTATATACAAAAAAAGAGCAAGAAAGACTAATTACTGCAGCGAATAACAGTAATGTCAGCATAAGGACAAACAGAAAAAGAATAAAGTCTAGAAATCAAAGACGAGAAGAAAAACAACTGAATGGATACTTCAAATGACAAATTGAGGAGATTGTATACGTGAAGACCTGGACAGGGCTCAGAAAAAAGGAAACCTAAAGAGAGAAACTAAATCTCTTTTAATAGCAGTACAAAATAATGTTATAAGAAGTGATTGCATCATGGCGAAAATTGATAATACGCGATAGAATTACAAGTGTAATTTGTGGGGAGACAGAGATGATGTGATTAATCAAAAAATAAGCAAATTCAGCTAACTGGCACAAAAAAAATACAAGATTGCACGATTGGGCAGAAAAAGTAATCTTCTGTGCAAGATATTAAAATTTGACTATACTACTAAATGTTGATGTAGTAGTCATTTCGTAGATTTTGTTGTTTCAGCGGATCAGTGGAAATGAAAGAAAGCAAAAAGATGGACAATTACGTGAATCTTACAAAAGAGATGAAAAAGTTGTAAAACATGAACGTAACGGTGATACCAGTTGTAGGTTGTGTAGTTGAAATGATCTCGAAAAGTTTGGGAAAAGTCTGAAGGAATCGGAAATCAGTGGAAGACTCGAAACTATACAGACCACAGAATTGTTGAAATCGGCTAGAGGAATACTGGACACCTGAAAAGACTCGCTGTTACTCCTTGTTAAAATGGTGTGAAAAAATCGCAAGAAGTGAAATAATAAATCGTATAGACACCAAACATAAACAATAATAGAAACCAAAGAAGCTGTGACTCACTTGGACGTTACTGCTATTGAAACTGATAGAAAAATAGAGAAATAGACCTAATATAGCGCTTAAGGATGATAAAAAAATCATGCCTTCTAATTGATATATGTAAGTACAAAAAGATAACATATCAGTCAAAGAATATAATAAAATAATACAAAGTTCTGAAAATAGAAATTGAAAAAATGTGGTACCTTAAAACTACTACTTGCTAGTCATGGTGGAAGCCTTGGATATTATCAAAAAAAAAGGACAGATAAACACATTAATAACATACTTGGCAATCTCAGCCTATATAAAATACAAAAACTTGTACTTTGCGTAACTCTTTATCTCCTTAGGAAAGTAAATGTGAAATTGGAAAAGTAACACCCAAAAGTACTGACGAAACACATAGAATACATATAATCACTAACTTCTCTCCCCCTATGTTTTGGTTAAAGACATAGGGTGAGGGATTGTAAAAAACTGAAAATAAGGCCGAAAATTAAATAATAATAATAATAATGAGCGAAATCTCACACGAGAAAACTTGGACATGTGTAAGAAAGGGAAACCTTAATAGAGAAACTGAATCTCTTCTGATAGCAGTACAAAATAACGCCATAAGGACTAACTATGTCAAAGCAAGAATCGACAAGATGCAACAAAATAGCAGATCAATCACATAATAAGCGAATGCAAAATTATTGCAACTATACACGACTGGATAGGGAAGGTGATCCGTTGGGAATTTAGCAAGAAGTTTAAATTTGACCATACGAACAAATGGTATCAGCACAATCCAGAATCCGTCCAAGAAAACGAGATGCACAAAATGCTTTGAGATTCTGAGATAAAAGCGGATAATCTAGGTAACTAGACCTGGCGACATTCAACATAAAAAAGAGAAACTGCCGAATAGTGGTCTTTCTCGTTCCGGCTAACCACTAAGTAAAACTGAAGGCAAGATAAAAGAGAGATATATACCTATATCTTGCTAGGGAACGGAAAAAAAACAACAACCATGGAACATGAAAGTGACGGTGATACCAATTGTAACTGGCACCCTCAGCACGGTCACCAAATGATTGGTACTGAGACTGGAAGATTTGGAAATAAGAAGACGAGTGGAAACCATCCAAATTACAGCATTGTTGGGATCGACCAGAATACTAAGAAAAGTCCTGGAGACTTGAGGAGACATGCTGCAACTCAAACCCCATGGAGACACCATCAGCAAACGCTGATGTGAAAAACTCTCAAATGAGTAAAACAATAGTAAAGAGAGAATGAGAGGCATGAACTTCTCTGATATTTTAAGATAGAAACGGCTCATTTAATCTCTGCTAGAAGGCCTAATGTTAATTCACAGAAAAAAAGAATTTGCCATCTAGTGGATAATGCCATTCCGACTGAACACAAAGTGGAAATAAAAGCAAGCGAAAATATAAAGAAATACTTGGACCTTGCAAGAGAAAAAAAAAATCTATAAAACATGAGGATGACGCTGGTAACAGTTGTAGTTAGTGCAGTTGGAACTATCTCCAAAGGCTTGAAAAAAGATTGAATGCATTGGAAATAAAAGGAAGAATCGAGATCATCCAGACCACAGCCGTGTTAAGATCGGCTGGAGATTTGGCAAGACTTGCTGTCACTCAGACTTCAAAAAAGACCACCAGCTAACGCTGGTGTGAAAATCTAATAATAATAATAATAATAATAAACACTCGTACTTATCTTAATTAAAAGGAAAAAAAACCTGTCATATAGTTGATTTTGCCGTACCAGCAGACCACAGAATGAAAGTGAAAGAAAGCGAAAAGCTAGATAAATACCAGAGAGCTGAAAAAGCCGTGAAACACGAAAGTGACTGTAATACTCATCGTAGTCTGTGACCTTGAAACAACCCCCAAAACCTGGAAAGAGACTCAACGAACTGGATATTACAAGAAGAATTGAAATCATTCATAGCAAAGCACCGCTAAAATTATTTAGAATACTTAGAAGAGTCCTGGAGACCTGAGGATACTTTCGGTTACTCAGACTCCCGTGAAAAACCATCCGGTGTGAAAAACTCGAATAATAATAATAATAATAATAATAATAATAATAATAATAATAATAATAACAGGTGATATGATTGATAAACAGAGAAAATTTGATAGCTACAGTTCAAGCTGTCCACGACTTAAATGATGACTGACAGATAACCAAAGATCATTTGGTAAGTGTAAACTTCGATGTTTTTTAGAGACATTGTTACAAGACAAATGTTATGAAAAGATTTACTGATATAATGGGTTGACTCATATATTGTTTCTTCTTTATGCAGAGCCATATTTACAATGCAAGGAAAACAAATGTAAAAACGGCGGCAGTTGCTTCCAGAGAGGCAAGGAATTTTGGTGCGTGTGCGGTACAAACTTCGCTGGAAAATGGTGTGAAATAAAAAGAGGTAAGCAAGATGCAACTGTTTTTATGCTGTACAATTTTTAATGATTTTAACGTCAATTATCAGACTGCCAAGGAATCAATTACGTTCGTTAATACCAAATAATAACGAGCATAACTTTAAAACGGAAGCCGAAAAATTAAAAAAAGTAAAGTTGCTTTTTTTCTCCATTAACAAGAAACTCAATTTATATTCAAAACATTTGTTTGCAGGAGCTATAGCACCGACGGCTGAATGTTGTCTTCGTATTTTTGCTGTGTTTGGGTACCATAACTTGCGCTAACATTAGAAGAGTGAAAGGTAACAATTCAGACTACTTGTAACTGAGAAATGTTGTATGGTTTAATATTTCCTTGTTCAGAATGTATGTGAGAATGATTTAGGATAAATTAACCACAACAACCTATTTTATTGCCTCAGCAAACTTACATGCACGACAATGAGATATAAAGTTGAACATAGAGGGTGTGTTTTAGGAAGAGTCTTTTGCGTGGGTTGAAAAGTCTTTAGGGTACTTGCCTATTAGAGAAAACAGTTTTTTAGAAAAAAACTTGCATTTTTAAAAAACGTACTATTCTATACTGTCGGGTTCAATGCAACACGAGATTGTTTAGGCAAAGAAAAGCCCCTGTATCCCGGAGGACCTGAGTTTGGTTTGTTCATTTTCGTACGTGGTAAGAGGAAAACATCACATGTTGTTTGGCCAAGCGGTTAAGCACCCTCGTGCGTGCCAATTTGCTTCCAAAATCAAAGTGACTTGAGGAATTTGTGCCTCAAGTTTATTGGCAACTTTGATTACGTTACCTAGTGGCTATAAGTATAACTCTTTTTCTGTTAGTAAGAGTTATGGTAGCCAAATTTAACAAATATACTAAGACAACTTTCAGCCGATGATACTTTAGCTTCCGCTACACATTTTCCTCGAACAGCCAGTCTTGTAATTCTTTTTTGTTGGATTCCAGATAAGTTAAATTTTCCGATTTTGCAGCTAGTTTTTCTTGATTCAAACTTTTGATAGCATTTGCACTTTTTCGGGTAAAGTTTCAAATATCTTCCGATCTTGGAAAGACTGACTATTCGATAGAAATGTTTAAATGTTTTGATTTTCGAATAGTTCATTTGTTAAAATTTGACTTCAAAACCAAACCACAAGTTTCCATGCCTTTTCAAAAGCATTAATCTATTTCTTTCGCCGGTTTTGAGCACAGTAGTTGGGATGATTAGTTTCTCTAACCATGATGTTAGACAGCTAATCAAGGAGGATAACAATTTTGAATTCAAAGTATGGAGAAGTCAACTTTACTAACTATTCCACGGACAGCTGTTCTTAGAATTGATAGTAAAGTAGTTTTCTGTTCACTTCTACACACTTTGAATTCAAAATTGTATTTAGTTTATTGATGAAGGAAATTGTGAAGTGTCATGATCACCGACGTTCTGAAAGGACGTAGCACTTCCTGGCGGCGCCATTTCAGATCATAAAAAGGCGCCTTACTGTATGATACTTTTTACCGAGTTAGTTCAGATGAATGATCATAATCATTGTGCAGTGATTTAGATGCTAACTTGATCCCACCTCTTGCTAAGTTTTGCAAATAAAGGCTATGAATATTCTAAATTGCTGATCCCTAACCATTTTTATGAAGTATGGCCATAAATTTGTCGCAAAAGGAAATGCATTAAGCGTAACGGTTATCATCGTTGAAACTGAACTTGACTAACCGTCTTTAAATCCTAGACGAGGCTGTTTGCCTTTCACCATGCGCTAATTCCCTTGGGTAAGGCATGAATCCAACTCCTATTTACAACTAGTTATCTGGTAATAAGTAAATAGTAGGACAGACTGTGTCCTTTAGCCTTGTTATGGCAACCAGTCAAGGAGAGTTTAAAAATTCACCTTACGTCGTATCCTACTCGTGACAGAGGGGTTGGGTAAATACATATTGTGGTGAAGTCAAATATAGTTGTCTCCTCTTGGATCAGCCATCAGTGGATACTAAAAGAATCTTAACCTTAACTAGACCACAGTTATATTTGAATAAAACTTAAAGTAAAGCAATTATCTTGTTAGTCTTTTATTACACGTTCAATTGTCGAAAAATTAGACCCATGGATAAAAAGTAAATCAATCTTACATAAGGATTTAATCAATTTTTATAGAATTGAAATTAGAGAACATCTTATATGAAATTATTTATTTTTTTATATTTTCGCTTGCATTTGTAACAAAAATCAATTGGAACATTTCAGAAAATAATAATTTTAAAAGATGCATTTGGAATAAATATATACGTTGTTAACAACACTTTGATCTGAAGCAGAAGTGAAAGGAAATAATCTTATGGAAATAAGAATTGGAAAGATGATTAGAACCCTAGAAATAATTAGAACACACACAAATTTAAAAATCTACTAAATATCACCTAATTAATGAAACAATAAAAGTTTCGTTATTTATCCATAAAACAGAATTTGTTTGTCAAAAGAATTAGAGGTAATATTTTTACAAATATACATACCTTTTTAAAATTTTCGGATATCTCAATAAATATCTCTTAGTGTCCTGTCTTTGATACTAAACTGCATCTGATGATGAAGAGGTATTTCATATTCTCCAGAACTCTAGAACTGGTTTAAATGCCGTTACAATCAATCAGTAAATATCTATAGCAACTTAAAGGGTATTGCATGTATAAAGATGAATCAGTGAAGAATTCTATGATAGAATAAACAAGTTTTATAGTGCATTCCTCTCCAATTCTTTTTTATATAAAATTTTTTAATCATATGAATTTTAGTTTCGGTCAGTGGGTGAGATATTTTAGAATATTTTTGTTTTTATAAGTGTACGGAAATAACTACTTTTCATTTTCCCTTTTTACGGGTCTTTATCAAATAAGAATATTATTTACAATCACAAAGTGGTTAAAATTCAGAAGTGAAATTATATTGCTCTTATTCTGGTAGCTTAATTTATAGTAGGTAGAATGGTTCCTCGTACGTTTTTAATCATTAGATCAAATCATTTTTATTCACTTATTGACTTTATTTTAAGTCTAAAAAAGAACAAAAATTGAAAAAAATCATCCCAACCTGAAAAGAATATAAATGTCTATTTTAAACAACAGAATTGTAAAAACTTTTAATATTACTTTGACTTATAATTTTTTCACTAGCAAATTCTATTCAACTGTGTGTTTTATTTTTAATTATTGAATTTATTTATTGTAGAACTTTCCGTTGAGGGTGTTGGTTGCGACAAATCCATGGAGTACCGCTTGACCATCGCATTAGGTGTAGTAATTTTGATGTTTGTATTATTCCTGATAATTTTGATATACTGGTGTCGGCGTAGGATACCGCGATGGTAAGTAAAAACGATTCTTTTTTTATAAACCTTTGCTTTCACCTGGATTTCATTACGCACGCGTGTGTGTATGCGTGTGTCAACTTTTTTTGCAATTTAACGCAAAACTTAGGAAACTACACAGTTATCCATTTGATTTTTTTTAAATTTCAATTAAACAACCCGTTCAATTGTGTTCCTTTTGTGTATTTTTATGCATTCAGATTAAATCAATGTTTTATGCCAGAAAATAACAATTTTAAAAGATGCATTTGGAATAAATATATGTGTAATAACAACGCTTTGATCTGAAGCTGAAATGAAAGAAATAATGAACCGGGAAGATAATTAGAATCCTTTTTTCTACGGATGATTTTCTTTTACTTGCCCGTCCGTTTTATATATATTTAAGTAAATATGTTTAATATTCAAAAAATGAATAATGTTTTTTTTAAGTTATAACAGATAACTTGCATAGATTAGATAACTGATTCTGAATGTTGGATAAAATTTAGATGAACCAACTGAAAATAAAATCGCAACACGTATATGTGCTTCAATTTACTGATGCTTAAACGTGAGTGACTGAAAGTAATCCCATAAAGAGAACCATATGTGTACGGAATCCAAAACAAGTGGCGTATCCAACTGTACTCAGATCCCTATATTCATACACTGAACATCCTTCGGGATTTTTGCATATATACGATTTTGTGAACTGTTATAAGTGTTTCAACATTACAAGATGGCTGAACACTTGGAAAATCTTATCAGAATATCTACTACTCCTTGCCTTATCTATGTTAGTCCTTACGTCGTCTTGTGCATTGAGCAAGAAATATTCAGTATTTATTAAATCGTTTTTCGATCATTTTACCCATGTATTTCATCTAACGCTTGTATTTTTGATACTCGAAACTCGAAAGTAATGAGGCTGATATAAGGAGGTGAGATAACATTCTTTTAGGTCTTATGCTGCACTACTGGTCATTGTTTGAACAGTTTTTTGATTTAAGGAAAACGTTTTTAAATACCTTGTTTATTCATACATTGTTTATATATATATATATATATATATATATATATATATATATATATATAATGACTGTATATAATTTTCCAGGAAAAACGAGAAGGAAGAGTGGGATCAACTATTGAAAGATCGACTTGGTAGGTACACAAATTTTTATTAATTCAATCTATCATTCGAAAAGTTTTCTGAATGCATATCGACATATTAATAGAAAAAACAGAATATTAAACTAGGATATCTTTCACTCCTTTATTTGACGAATTATGACTTGGTACTTAGAAAATCAGTGTGGCAATATTTTGATTCAAGTGTCTTCAGCTCCTTTTTTTAAAAAAAATTATTAAATAATCAATTTGTCAGGCCGCTCTGAATAAATAAAAATGTATTCTTTAATGTTCACTTCTATAAAGATACATAAGATACAACTTACGGAGCAAATAAAACAGACTATCTTTTGCAAATCATGAATGCCGATCTAGTTTTAGCTACAGATGACTTCCTCTTATTACAGTGAACAGTATCCTCCTGTCTTAGTAGACTTCTGAGTATTAATAAATTTCCATCCGACTTGAAGTTAGACTCATATACACTATCTCTCTAGAAAATCCCTAATACCTTGTGTTGTATACTCTATCGGCAAAATGATGAATGAATAAATCATAACACTTTTCTTTATAAAGATATATAACTCTTTATTACTCTCGTAAGGATATGAAGTTAACTGTAAGTGTGACAGAGACAGAGACAGGGGGACGAAGACACATAGAGCACTTGAAAGACACTTAACATTGCTATATTGACCCTTATCTTCTTAGTCGCGTTGTGCCATATCATAGCTTTACTTAGCTCTTCTTCTTAGCCACGCTGTGCCACATTCATTCAGAACCGCACGTCTTTTCTTCTTTGACGAGACGTTCTGAACCGATCTTCTCCAAGAGGCCACTTGACCCCCTGCGGGCATTCTGGGACTCCAAGACTGCATGTTGAAGACTCGACTGAAGACTGACAACTGAAAGCTGCTGTGGGCTGTCGTCACCCCCCGCCTGTAACATCCGGCTCTGTCCAGGGTCAATATGCAACATTGGTGATCTGCTGTATCTTTATAAATGTTAGCTCCTTCCCAAAATGAAGTATTGGTCACATATTTTGGCGAACTCATCATAGCATGTGGTGCCTTCAATAAGTTTCCAGACTTTTTTGTATAGGCATTTAAACTTGTCATAGACTCTTGAAAATTCAGTATCTTATTGCTATACATCTTATGAGATGACCGACCAATTTTTATGATTTCACGTTCAAACGAACAGCTACAAAAGCAATTGGAATGCACCTTGATTGTCACTGCTGGTGAATTTCAAAAATGCAATTTGGACGTGAGGACACTTTAGAAAACGATATGCAATAGAATTCTGTTTCAAATTTGGAAAAAATGCCACAGAAACGTATGGAATGCTTCAGACTGCTTTTCGACCATCTTGCATGAAGCGAGCATCAGTTTTTGAGTGGAATAAGAGATTCGAGGAAGACAGGGAGTCTGTGAGAGATGGCGAGAGGTGTGGGAGGAGTAAGGAAGTCAATACACCAGAGCTGATTGGCCAAAGGGTTAGGGTTAGGGTTACTATGTTGAGGTTTTAAGGGAGTTCAGGAAGAGATTCTGTCAGTGGCTGTGGAAAATCGGGTCAGTGGCATTTCCACCAGGACAATGCACCAGCAGTCCACAACTCCATCCTTGTCACAGACTATTTCAGCAAGATGGGCATCAAGATAGTTCATCAGCCTCCCTATAGCCCAGATATTGCTCCCTGTGACTTTTGGTTATTCCCAAAGCTAGGAGGCTGTCGTTATGAGACATTAGAGGAGATGAAAGAGGCTGTGACGAAGGTCATTGACACGCTCACACAAGAGGACTTCGATGGGGCCTTCTAGAAGTTGTTGAAACGGTACAAGTGCATTGCAGCCGGAGGAGATTACTTCGAAAGAGAGTAGAGTTTCATGTGTGTATTATCAATAAAAGTGCCTATATGAAAAAAGTCTGGAAACTTATTTAATGATTCTCGTAACTATTGATCGGATATAGACAGGATTGGGTAGGGAACCCGCAGTCTTCTAAACCAATAGGTATGGCCTTCTACGAGTTTAATTAAAATCACTTTATAATCTTATATAAATGCTTTCTTGAAAAAAAAAAACATCTCGAGAAAGTCATTAAAAGATTAGTAAAGATTCTCATTTCTTTTTAGTAGTATTTATAAACGAAATTTGTATTAAGTTAATTACTAAAATTTAAACGTTAGATTTTGTTGCAAATATATTAAACATTTATTGAGTGTGGCTTTATAAGTATAGAATAAATTTCAGTATGGCATTTAAGCATAAAAACTTTTCCATCCCAGCAATAAGAGGTTTATTTATTTATTTATTTTGAAAAGAATGACTTCACCGGTTTTCTCAATTACTTGTTTGAAAATTATGCTCTCCTCATTTTAAAGACTAAGATTTTGATATTTCAGTCTGCTTCTATTTTTAAACAGATGATGAATATAGAAAGAAGATGCGTGCTCCGCCATTACCACCACGGCGTCCTCAATATTCTACAAAACAATCTCAGCCAGTATCCTCAAGTGACAGTTCCCCAAAGTACATTAGCCTAACCGACATCAGGAAATATTTGGAAACAAATGATGTCAAAGAAACCAAAAAGTTGGCGAAGGATACGTCGACTCCTTCGAATCAGAAGATAAAAATGAAGACCAACGATACTTCGCAACAACGGTCAGAAAAATCCAAAAAAGAGCACCGATCTAAAATGAATGCCGATAGTACTCCCAACACACCGACGGTGTCCGGAGGATATTACTTCAAAGGCGGCCATATGCAAACAGAAATGAAACTGAAAACATTTGAAATTTTAAACTGCGATGCAAATTCGGAAAACAATGCGGTAAATTCCAAGAAATCTCTCAATGTATCCCAAGACCAACACACGCCGAGGAGTAGGCGTCAATCAGTTGATAGCAGATCGTCCAATGGGAAACAGCACTTCGAAAATTTCCCGCCCTTTTCCGAATCTTCAGACGACCCTAAAGAACGTTTACTCGATGAAGGAAGAAGTAGTTAGCAAAACTATAAACATTGTGCATATCATTATCATTAATTAGATTTAGTCTCTTTATTGCGACATTCTATCATTTGATCGTATTGAAAGAGAAAGAATAACTGAAAGAACAACGAGTCTTCTATTTGACGAGGGAAATCAATTTTTACAACCTGCGCTCAATTATGATCGTATTTTTTGAGTAAAAAATTTTTTCATGCTTAATTTGACGTTTTTTTTAAATTCATTTGAAAAAATATTCTTTCAAGGGGAGTATTTAAAAAAATATTCTTTCTTAAGTTGTTTTGAGATTCTGACATGATTTATTTTCATCATAAATTTTGAATATCTTTTCTTTTTTTTCTTTTCTTTTTCTTTTTCTTTTTTGTTTATATCTGTGATCTCCACTAAAAAAATAACCGCGTAGAAATTAGAACGATACATATATCAGCTGAGAAAGTTTTGATAAAACAACAAAGGATGAAGAAAAATGATCAAAATTAACAACGAAAATAATCTCAGAATCAGATACTTCTTATTTGGTTGTTTATACAACGTTTCAACCGTAATATTTTCCGACTTTCTTCAAGTGTAATATGCATTTCCATGTGAAAAGAAACTTTTATTTTGTTTTTGTCTCTGGAGCATAAAGTAAATATGCTAGCAAACAGAATTTTTACTTCAATTTTCACCGAACACCACTTGGCTTCTCGTTAAAAGAAACAGTTGAGTTGTATTCTATATTAGATCTGTCTTATACCTGCTATGGCCTTTACTACTCACCGTATACCTCAAGAAGAGACTTGAGAATTTAGCAGTTGAATCATGGTGTAATGTTCTTGTTATGAATATTTCTCAAAACTATTAATAGCACAATCTCAATAGGAATATAACTGTTCGAGACAACGATGACCTAGATTATGTACAGGGGGACTGTTGTGGAGCGATCTTTCAGTGGTTGAGAGAAGTAGATCAACATTGGTGTGGTTTTCTGAGAAGAGAAGCAACAACAATAACAACTTTTATAAACACAGAACTCTTTTTATTAGAAATCTTTGAAACGGCGAAATATCAAGAGTCAGAGGTCACTTGTTATAAAAGTGTATTTTATTTTGTTTTTGATGAATGTAAACATACTGCACTGAAATGATGCCTGCTTTCTGATCATTCAACAAGTTCATAGTGATTTTCTATTGGATTTTCCCGTTAGCGATAACAAAGACCTTTGCACCATTATGTTTGTCCTCTGTTTAATGGTGGCAGACATCTTTGTTGTGATGTCATTTTTGCATGCTCTCAATATCAAGACTGTTCTGGCTGTTACAAAAAGTATTGGATATATCTAGAGGCTTTATATTCAAAGACGACATCTTAGTTGTAATGTCATATGCACATGCATTCAATATTAAGACTTGTTATAGCTGTTAGAATGGGCATTGCATATCGCTTGAGGCTTTGTGTTTAAAGTTTTTACAAAGTTTCATTTCCGGTCGACTTATGCTTATTCCAACCTTAGTTTTGGGATTTAATGTTTGGGAAATAGAATTTTTTGTCGCAAGAAATATTTTTAGAATAACAAATAAAAAAGCTCTCTTTTTCATTTTTGGATAAGAAGATCCTTCGAGTCAGTTAATTTGAATGTCTGATATATACGTTATTTCTATCATATTAATCCATTTACTATCACATGAACTCCACGTGCGTCTAGAGCATAATGTGTATTGACTCTGGCATTGATTCATGTCCATTCCTTGTTTTTATTTCAAGTTAAATAAGTAATTTTCACAATTTTGTTATTTTTACCTTATACATCTGACTTTTGTTTTAAAGCTATTGCATAGGACACACGTTACTCGTTTTTTTTTTTTTTTGTTTAAAAATTTGTTTTAATTACCAAAAGAAGATTTATACTACTCCTGGTAGTAAATAGTCAGTGAGAAGGTTCCATCCACTAAAGAAGATCAATTAACTTCTTTTCGGGAAAGTTGGAATCACTGTGATAGGGAATGTGGCTTTAAATTATTGAAATCCATGCCTGAAAGAATTAGGCTGTCATAAAAGATCGAGAAGGAGGAATTGAAAATTAATTCTAAATTTTTGTTAAAGAATTTTATTTAAGTAATTTCTAATTCTTCGTCGCGATGGTAACGACATAGTATGATGATCAGTTTTTCAAACTGGTTTCACAAATCATTACTATTGAGTAGAGAGTTCGATCCTTACTGAACGCTTTACACTTATGATATGTTGTTGGATGACAGCCGAGTAACTCGTCGTGATCTAGGCTGGTCTTGCGAATCATTATAACTGAGAACTGAATTTGATCCTCACTGGGTGATTCATACTTATGTGATGTTACTGCTGTCAAGGTGGGTACTAGAAATGCCAAGACGTCTCTTGTTTTTTTTTCCTCGTTAACAGTTGTCTCTTTTCAAACCAAGCGGGAAAAAATTCCGACTTTGACCCTTGAGCCAGGAATTGCTCAACTCTTGAAGATACTCTCACCTACTTGAGGAACGGGGCCGGCTTTTTATATCCATTGCTGGGCTGGTAGAATTCTGTAGAATCTTCTTGAAATTTTCACAAAATTCGAGGAACAGGAAGTGCATGGTGATTTCATCTTTCTTTGTTCCCTTTTAGAGGGTAGCCTCATGCTTGCGTCAAGTAAAAGTACATCCAATATATATATATATATATATATATACTTCACTTTTTTCATTAACTAAAATCCATCCAAATACCCCATTATACAACCCTTCCACTCTTGTGCTAAAATTAAGCTATGCTAAGTAAATAATTCTTTTCACCCCATGATGATAAAAAAGTTTGGTGACGAATAGCTCAGCGTATAAGTAATTTTATTGCACGAGATAATTAAAGCAATTACTGCAATGAACTCGATTTTTATGGGATAGTTAAAAGGTTACTTAGTTCAAAAACTCCCAAATATAACAATTAATCTTCACTTCTAGATATATGTTAAAATATAATTATATGGCACGTTAGCACTTGTAAACTTCCCTATCGATGACAATGGAATGCTGCAAGTTGAATTTTGACACGCACGTCAATTCCTTCGTTTCATTTAAAGCAATATAAATACAAATCTTGTTATTGTTTTACTCCATCAAATGAAAAATAATCATGACGTAAAAATGAGTCATATAGCCGACTGTATTTTTAAAAAAAGTTCAAAGGAAGAATATTAGCGATTTAATAAAATAAAGCATTAATGTTGTATGATTTTGGGCGAGAAAAAGATTTAATAACCTTCAGCTTACTGCTATGTAATGTGAAAATAGTCAACCATCTCCATCTGATTTGAATTAACATTGTGGTAAAAATGCCTTGATCGGCATTTAAGTTGCACAAAAGCCGCAATGATTTAGACTCTCTTTTGAAATATCTATAATAATCATAATTTGTATAAACATGTTTGGATTAGTTGATTGATTTTAACGGCATGTCAACTCCTTGAATGTTATTTTATACCTAGAAATGAAGGAATCAGGTTCCTTGTTAATTTATATTCACATTTTTTGAGTAGTTGTTTCTTAAGAGCTTTTTGCATACAGTAAATGATATCAAATATTCCGATCTATTAAATAATTTGCAAACAGTTTTACGATTTTAAGAATTCCTTTCTAATACTAATAACTTTATCGTTTCAAGTAATTATTTCTATTTGATAATAGTCATTTGTTTGCATACAGTTATATGGTTTCATGTATTTTTATCCAATACAAATAATTTTCAAATAGATGGGACTCTAACAGGTACAACCACTTCAGGTTAGAGTTCACGATCATTGAACAGTCAACAAGATGAAAATGAAGCACAAAAGTGTGACCAACGATACTTCACAGCTATGGTCAGAGGCGGATGTTGGTAGTATGATTGTAGATCATGAACCTTTTGGCCGATATCTTATTTTTTCTCTTTTTACCTCAACAGAATAAAGACGTCTATTTCAGGGGATGTGTTATTCAAGAGCATGAGATTAAGAAGGCTTTAAAGAACATTAAACATTTGTTGAATTCAACTTAGACGCTTGCTTCTTTTGTTGCCACGTGATCATCAGTGTGGAAGGAAAGTTAGAAAAGAAGCACAGCGGATCTGTTTTTCATGAGTTCGATAAGCTTTTATAACTTGTGGGTATTTTTACTTTTTGTGTCAGTTGAAATGGTGTGAAGTTAGTCGAAGTCAGCTAACTTTTCAGCTAAACTCTGTTCAATAGCCATTAGTATTCACTGGCACGATCAAGGTCTTAATTTCACTCAGTGATTCTCTCGATTATTAGACAATCACCGTATATATATATATATATATATATATATAGTGAATGAACAAATCGTTTTAAAAACTTTTTTCTTAAATCAAGAAAGGGCCCATATACTGCCCAGTGAACCCCTGCTTTTAATTTAAAAAAAAATGTTTATTTGATCTCTTCCTGTCAGCTGAGTTTATAATAAATTTATGTATTTGAAAAATACAATCGTCAGATTAAATACACCTGACTGGGTAAGGGAATATCTTTTATCCGATGTGTTTCATCGAACGATTGTATTTTTTCAAATACATGAAAATTTTATACATGAAGCCGACTTGAGAAGAGATAACAATATATATATATATATATATATATATATATATATATATATATATATATATATATATATATATATAATGACCTTCAGTGACCTGTCACACATTAGTAGAGGCATGTTTTCGTTTGCAATTTCTTTGTGTCGATCAGACCATAACAGCTTGCAAAACGACAATCTCAGTGTCCACACATTACTCATCTTCGTTATACTTTTTTCAAATTCATAATTTCTAGAAAAGGTAAAAATTTCAATTGATGCCAATATATTCCTATTTCTTTTACCAATATAGATTTAAGAAGAAAATAATGTTTAACATTTGATATCTCACATTCAAAAAAGCAACTGAGAAAACACGAAAAAAAAACAAACTCCCTACTTTATCCAAGAAAAAGTTCAAAGAAAAAACCTCTTTCATTGGACTTTTTGTCATTTGTCTACTTCAGTTGTTTCCTTCGCTATGTCACCTAGTTCTTAGTTTTCTCTTCTTATGATATAAATTCAAAAATCAGACAAAGCTCAAACCCAGTGCTCCCCTATTACTTGTAGCAACTGAGTGGCAGTCCGGAAAAATGGTGTCTGGAGTGAAAGTGAATACAAAGCATTGAATTTGAGCCATGACTTTTATTGAAACTTGCTTAACATTTACGGAGACCAAATCGTGGATGTGAGTACAATTGTTAATGTGTTTCAGCAATGATGACAGTGGTATGAATGACAAACCACGATTCGGGTATGGGTTTTTGGGCTGCACAGCAGCCAGTTCACGAAAATAAAGTGTGCCCCGAGAAGCTCATCAGCGGATTACGACCAGGAAATTGCACGGAGCTAAATATCGGCTTCAGTGCGTTGGAAACGATGTTGGCTAATTCTGGGTCTGGTGAGTCTCATAGATGCTCACGTAAGACCACTCAATACACATTTGTCAGGACCTGCTTAAACCACTACGAGTCTGAATGTGACATTTTTCAGGACTGCATTATCATCCATGACGAGACGTGGTATTATCATTTTTATTTAATTAATCTTAACCATAGTGATATGCAAAGTAGATTTAATCTATGGAGCCGAGTCATACGCAAAGTACTCTGAAATTATCTGACTAATTCTCATGCAGCTTAAATTTAGTAAATTATTTCATACATTATTTTATTTCTGTTTTCATTTTTTTTTAGATATTTCATTTTATGCACCTAGTATAATGTAGAGTCACAGGTTGCATAATGTATTCGTTGGCTGCTAAAAGATATGCAGATATTAATAATGTTTTGCAAATCCAAGCTACGTTCGGATTAATTCATTATCATAGGCCTTCTAAATTCCGCTAATACTCATACGGCATGATTTGAAATAAGCAAAATTATTATCAATATCTAATTGTCACATTATTCGTATCTGTTATAAGCAGTAAAATTTTTCATGGTTATTAGGTGTGTATGCGGCCTCGTACATCTCTAATACTTTAATTTGACATTGCTATGTTATGAAGGATTGCCATCCGAGTCAGCGTATGCGTACAAGTTAAGGTCAGATTTTCTTTTACTCTTTAGTTGTAATTTCCCTGAAAGGCAACCGTTAGTTAGAATATTAAAATATTAAAATATTCTGTTATATACGAAAAAAAATATATGTTGATGTAAATATGTTAAGAGACATTTCTACATTGGATTTGGTAATGTTGTTGTATAGCATTATCTTAAATGTCTGGTCGGTAACCAAGTTCTATCAGAATGTGTTATCTTCTCAAATAATGTTATTTTGAAAGAAAAACTAATTTGGAATATTGTCTGTGGAAAAAAGGGGTTGTATACTATTCTCTGAGTTTAGTACATGAGTGAGTACTGCGTGCCTTTTAGAAAAACCACTACGATGAATGAACTAACTTTTCGTTTGTCTTATATAAGCCGGGACTGGCTCCCAGTGTGTCCCGGTGGCATAATCGCTAAAATGTTGGACTGTGGCCTCGAAGTAAGCGAGTACGAATTCCAGCCGCGCCATTACTTTCACTTTCGAACAAATACCTTTGGAAAGGTTTGATCTCGTCTTGGTTTAGTAGTATCACTGCTGTTTTAAAAGGTTGGCTTTGGCATTTAATAACCCACGAATGTTAATATTCCACTAAACCAAGGAAAAGGCTCACCGCAAATATATTTTATCGTCCAAGCAAAACTCTCCAGGAGAAAAAAAATGTTATATCACGTGACTTGCTTCGAACTCCGTTCAGCTGAAACTGAGTCCCGAGACATTACCGCATTTCTGTTGATGTTACTTACGGAATTTAGCGTCAGATTTTTGGCTGATCCTGTCTGGCGGTAGTTCAGAGAATACAAATAAATTAAAGAAATATGAGAAATCGAACAATTTTTTGCTTTATGCAAAATAGATGCGTATATTGGCAGAAAATGTATCAACTGGGTGTAACATATTTTGTGAATATAGAAATGAACTGACGGCTTCATGTAAGAAAGAATGAGCGATTAAATGTTTTCGGGGCTGGGATGTTAGTTTTTATGAAAATCAATATTTGATAAACTTTCTATGATTGCCTTGCTTAGTGTAATATGCTAGCAGACATGGCCCACTGATAAATATGGCCCCGTACGCCACATTAAAGATCGATTTGTAACAGGCCGATTGAAATTGAAACTAAAAACAATCAACAGATTGACTGTTTAGGTAATTAAAAATTTAAAAAGGGGCGTAACTTTAGAAATTACCTTTTTTGAACGTAGATAAATAATTTATAAATTTCAAGAGAATTTATCAGAACCTATTTCAATTTCTAAACTTGTTTTCAACACTAAAATGCATATTTACGCTTTTGTTTCAAAAATTAAAACAATAAATAATTAGCAATCAAGAGTGATCTCGCTTGAATGATTTTCAATTGCGTAAGCGATGTTTTGTTTTTGAAACTCCATTTTACATATTTTTGCTAACGCATTAATTGCATTTAGATATTGAATTTTAAAGCATTTTTGTGATATTTTTGTTTAACAAAAAATGGTTAACAAATGTGTGGCATTTGGCTGTTCTAGTGGATATGATAATAACAATGAAAAAGTCTCCACATTTTCTTTTCCTCTGGGAAAATCCGATCTTATCGAAAAATGAATAAAATTTGTTAATCGAAATAATTGGTTTCCTACGAAAAATTCAGTTCTTTGCATCAAACATTTTGAGGATAAATATATTCTGAAACGTAAGAAAAACAAATTGAATTTGAATTTAAAACCAATACCAACAATACATTCAGAAAAAAAATAATAAAACCATCTCTTTTGCCGACTCAAACAGATTTCAGAAAAACCCCAAAGCAACGACGGATTGAAAAAGATGAATTACAAGAGTTTCTTTCAACTGACACTGTAACGGATTTTACCCAATTCACGGCGAAATGTTGTCCCTCTGGTTTTGAATCTAAAAAACACGAAGATTATATTCTAATTTATAAAATAGTTTTTGACATTGAAACACATTTTCCATCTATAAAAGAATGTATTCGTATTGACCGAAACGTTCATGTCCAGCTCCAATGTAATGAAAACCCTATACCATTACCACAATGGTTTCTACATGGAAATAATGATAAACTTACAAAATTTAGCATGAAACAAAATTTTCCAACCTACATCAAAAACGTAGTGGAAGAAGACCCATACTCGATTTTAAATGAATTACAAAAAAGACAACATTATAAACCAAAAGCCGTCCTCCATTTTCTGCAGACCTAATACATTATGCCTTACTACTGCTCTATACATTAGGGCAAGCTTATAAATTACTTCTGGAGAAATTTCCATTACCATCTTTTTCTTTATTAGAAAAAATCCAAAGTGGTGGTGTGGGATCAATTACAGCAGTAAAATAACTTTTGGAAAAGGTAATCTTTCTCAGGATTGTGTTTTATCAATTGATGAAATGTACCTTCAAAAAGGAACACAATTTCGTGGTGGGGAGTATATTGGTGCAAATGAAAATGATGAGCTTCATAAAGGAATAATGGTATTCATGATTACAGGTCTAAAAACAGTACCGTCAGTTGTTAAAGTCTGTCCTGAAGTAACAGTAAATGGTGAGTGGCTTTCTCAGGAAATCCTAAAATGTATTTTTTAACTGATAAATTCTGGATTTTTTATTAGGGCTGTTGTTACAGACAATCATTCAGCCAATGTGAATGCCTTTAACATTTTACTTGATAGAATTGAGGGGGACAAAACGCAGTATATAACTCTTCCTAATCCACCCCAAAAATATTTCTGTTTTTTGATTCTATTCATTTATTAAAAAATATTCGTAATAGTTTACTGAACAAAAAGAAATTTGTATTTCCTGCTTTTACATTTGAGATCTGAAATATTTGTTTCCTCTAAGGAGGGATATATAGCTTGGTCTGACTTACACAAAGTATATAACAAAGATAATGCTCAAAATGCTAAATTAGGCAAGGCTCCAAAGCTAACATTCAAAGCATTGCATCCTAGTGACAATAAACAAAATGTTAATTTAGCTGTTGCCATTTTCATGAGACAACTATCGCAGCTTGTGAGAGCTATTTTCCTGGTCTAGGTGATATGTCGAACTTCCTTAGATTGATATCATGCTGGTTGACAATAACAAATTCAAGAAAAAAGCTCACACCTAATTTTTTGAACAATGCAGTCATTATAAATGATGGAAAAATTGTTTTCTACAAAAGATTATCTGATTGGATTGAGTCTTAGGCACAAATTTCAGATTTTTGTCTGACAAAGCAAACTTCCAAAGCTTTTATAACTTTGAGAAGACAGGCTATGCTTACGCAAGAGCTTTTAGATTGAGGGTATGAGTTTATTTTCACCCGTAGGTTTCAAAGTGACCCTCTTGAGAATAAATATTCCCAATATTGACAGATGAGTGGTGGCAGATTTTTGGTGAGTCTTCGAGAAGTATTGAGTACTGAGAGAATACTGACCTGTCGGTCTCTTTTAAAACAAAACATCAACTTTTGGGAGGAAAACCTCAAGCCAGTTCAAAAGAATGACAAAATACTTAACATTTTGGCCCAGCATGAACCAGAAATAAATAAGCTCTTATTGCCACCAGACAGCAAAGAATTAGCATGTACAATTTCTGAATATATCACAAATGAATTAAGCATTTTCAATGTGAAATGTGTTCCCTGATCATGGTAGGCAATGATAGTGATGGGGCTACAGATAAGGAATACTTTTATTTACTTTCTCGAGGACTCGAGGAGGTCTTACTGTTCCATCAAGACAAATGGTGGAGTTTGTGCTTGTTTTGCTATACTTAGATATGTAGATCAATTTATTGTAAAAAAAAAAAATCATGAATCCACAACAAGAGTGTCTGCAGAATAAGTTTTGGGAATATATTCTCTAAATATAGTTTTACATGTGAAAAACACACTGAAAAAGGACTTATATTTGCAATAAAAATTGTTATAAATATATTTTATAACAATAAACAAAAAATTTCATCAGATGAAGTTCGAAAGAATACTGTGGAATGTTATAAAAAAGGCAAAGGCCCAAAGAAAATCCATTTCAAAGAGAAAATGTTAAGTTCCTTTTACTTATGTTTTTGTATTACTGCATATTTTTTTATTAATATTTGTTTGATTGCCTAAAATATTTTATTATTTTATTATTAATTGTCTGGAAAAAATATTTATGTATTTTTGCACAATTTTAATATTTTTCAGATAAAATATATATAAATTGACAATAAAAGAAATCAGCCCGTAAATGTGACATATGGGGCCATATTTATCAGTGGGTCATGTAGCAGCTAATTATTAGTGAGTTAGATTTTCACTGACTGTCCATTGATTGATTGATTTTTACAGCATGTCCACTTCTCTAAGGTTATTTTATGCCTAAAGATTAGGAAGTTAGTGTACACTGTATGTTTATACTTTTATTTTTTGTGTAGTTGTTCCTTAAGAGGTGTTTTTTTTGCACACAGTTATGTATCAACTATTCTAATCTAATACAAATAATTTTCATACACTTATATGGTTTCAAGTATTTCTATCTTATACAAATTATTTTCAAACAAATCTATTTGACCCATAATGGGACCCGAAGAGGTACTTCTACTCCAGGTTCGAGTGAACCAAGGAGTAATGCCAATGAAGTGGTACTCCCCAATCTTCAGATATATTTTAGTGTCATGTCTAGTATACACTTTTTGGCAGGGGATACAGCCAGCGTATTCTAACCACTGCCAACACGACTAGATTTCGACCTCTTACCACAACTAACCAAAGCTTTGGAAAGTACATGTATCAGAAGACCATTTTAGCCACCCATCCAAAGGCTGAAATAGAAAAAAGAATACAGTTAGTCTCTTTGATCCTAAATGTTGTTAAAAATTAATCATATAATAATAATAATAATAATAATAATAATAATAATAATAATAATAAAGAAATCAGTCGTCCAAATGGAGCCAACTGGAATCATATGACTGAGTCGATTCAGTGGTAACAGAGCGTGTTACTTTTGTCAGTGAATAAAGCATTTGAAAATAAAGAAGCTTGCAAGTGATAACGAGTTACGGTGAAAAACAGCTTTGGTGTCAACAAAGTGACCAATTAATATCTATAATAATCATTTTGAAAGCACGTCACTCAATGAACTTATAGAAGCTTATCGGGTTACTTGTAAATCACCACACCTTCGAGAGGAAAGGGTAAATTTTTATTCGTCAGTTGCTGGGTCTGTAAAAGTTAACATAAATTATATATATATATATATATATATATATATATATATATTGAATTTATGTTCCCTTATATATATATATGTATATATATATATATATACATACATACATACTAAGGTGAGTCAAAAGTTTAGTGACATGAGGCATAATTTGGCAGCTCCAGTTGCTTTTGGCGCAGTCGTGAAAATGACAAACCACAGTGGATTGTGAGATACCTAGCTCGCCTGATATTCTCCAAGTGCTACTCACCGGATTGGCCTCTATGACTTGGAGCACAGTCATTTTTTTAGCCTGCCTCACCTTGTTTGATCATCGAGGTTCTTGCAACCCGAGCGAAATTTCTTGAACCATCTGGTTAATGTACGATCATCAACTGCGTCTTTACCTTTCGCACCGCAAATATTTTTGTTTGCTTGCGCGGTGTTATATCCCATTTTCTACTCGTAAAGCATAAGTACTCGAATTAGTATATGTTTTGCGTTTATCTATACAGCTTTCGAATCACATATGAAGTGAAGCAATCATACTACCAACAACAGTGGGCACCTCCCATCGGTTGAACTGCTTTCCTCACGGGATATACGCGCTTCAAATTAACACGAACTAAAATATTGCAAAACTTTCGACTCATCCTTGAATATTTTTTGATTTACAAAATTTTAATGCTACCAATCCCGTAAACAAATATCTAGCTACGGTATGTCATTTTTGCTCTGTTATGGTTACATAAAAAAGATAAAATTATTATGATATAGATTATGATTATCTCACTCTTTCTGAGTTTTCACATCAGATTTAATCTTTAACAGGAGGCCTTTCACTGGAGTTTTAGTGAAAACAAGTCTCCTTAGATCTCCAGGTCTCTTCTCCTTGCCGATCTTAATAACAATGTCGTAGTTTGGATGGTCTCGATTCGTCCTCCGATTTCCAACTCCTCCCGTTTCTTTACCAAGCCTTCTGGAATAATATCGTCATTGTATTACTCCTTACGAGTTTTCACACCAACGTTAGCTGATGGTCTTTTAATGGAGTCTGTGTGGCAACAAGTCCCCAGGACTCTTCTCATTATTCCGGCTGAATTCAATCATGCTGTAGTTTGGATGGTCTCGGCTCATTCTCCGATTTCCAGATCCTCCAACCCTTTAACTAAGCCTTTGAGGATTGTTCCAAGTACACCAATTTACAATTGGTGTCACCGTCACTTTGTTCCACTGCTGTTTTAGTTTTCAGGTTCTCCCAGACTCTTCTAGTATTCTAGCAGATCATAAAAGTGCTATGATTTAAAAGGTCTTGATTCTCCCACGTACCTTCAGTTTTCACAATCACTTTTACAGGTTCGTTGGGACTGTTGCAACAACTCCAACTACGACTGGTTTCAATATCACCATATTCTACAACTTTTTCAACCCTCTTGCAAGGTTCAGGTATTTGTATAATTTTTCGCTTTCTTTTATTTTCATTTTCATTTTGTGGTATGCTGGAACGGTAATATCCATCAGATGATAAATTCTTTTATTCTTTTTAAATTAACACTAGATCTGGTCTCCTGGCCAGGATTAGGGGGTCCGTTTGTATCTCAAAATCCGAGAGAATTTTATGCATCTCATTTTTTGGATTCTGGATTGTACAGGAACTATTTTTCAGGAAGTTCAGATTTCAGCCTATTGCAAAATTTCAAGTGGAACACCTTAAATACATATAAGTGCCAAAAAAAAAAACGCACGCAAAGAAAGAAAGAAACAAACAAATATGATAATATACGCACTAACTGCAACCACCAGTACAACCAACAAAAGACACATGCTTGTACATTCTAAAAATGTGTCTTTGGGGGGGGGTAAGTTTTAACAGTTTCCGTCCAACTACTTTATTTTTGATCCGGCATTTGTATCTTAAGCTCATCTCTTCGATTCAAGAAGTTTCAAAGGAATTCTGCGCCATTAGTTTACAATATTACTATTAAATCTCTGACTTAAATCTCAGATTGTTAAATGGAATTATATCATGAATAAACTACAAACTTCTATTCGAAATAGAATATCAAGTCACTCTTTTGAATTAGAAAATTACCCGATTCCTCCATATGATGGATTTAGAAACAAAATTATTTATAGAGATTTACAAACTTTTTCCAATTTGAGATAGTTGCAGTCAAATAAACGAAAGAGAAAACGATGTGGCTTGGCTTATCTCTTTCGTGCCAGTCCTTGATCTGTCTTATATCAGTAATTTAATTACGTCAGGGGAGGAATTTATGCAAAGTAAGCAAAATGTCTGACACCCTTGATCTCTTATTTTCCCTCCTTTTCCCATCCTTCCTTTTCCTCTAAATGTTTCTATACTATACATAAAATTTATTCAGACATAAAAACACCACCAATTTTTTCTACTTTGGGATAGTTACAGTCAAATCAGCCAATGAAAAAAAAAATTTTAGCTACGCTTACCCTTTTCGGTTCATCATCATCACCATCATTATTATTATTATTATTATTATTGTTATTGTTGTTGTTGTTGTTGTTGTTGATGATGATGATGATGTTTTACTTCTTGTGAATTTTTCACACCAGTTTTAACAGGGGATGTTTCACTGGAGCCTGAGTGTGAGCGCGTGTCCTCCGGTTTCCAGGACTCTTCTGAGAATTCTAACCGATCTTAACAATGTTTTGGTCTGTATTTACACGATTCTCTTTTTCCCATGCGCTTGGGAACCGTTCCAATAACATCT
Organism: Sepioteuthis lessoniana; assembly: GCA_963585895.1. Lineage (NCBI taxonomy): Eukaryota > Metazoa > Mollusca > Cephalopoda > Myopsida > Loliginidae > Sepioteuthis > Sepioteuthis lessoniana. Next base: position 50,314,891 of record OY757916.1, read on the forward strand.
GGTTCAGTTTGTATCACCGTCGCCTTCATGTTTCACTGCTTTGTTTTTAGCTCTCTGATAAAATGCTAGTATTTCGCTTTCTTTCATTTCATTCTGTGGTCCGTTGAAACGGTAAAATCCATGAAACAACTTCTTTCTTTTTAGTCTGGCCTTCTGGCCAGGATTCTGTGATCTCAAGGTCCTAGAAAATTTTATACGTCACATTTTCTTCGACAGATTCTGGTTTTAGTATATGCCATTTGCTAATATGGTAAAATTTTAATCTCTTGCACAATGCCTAGTTGATCGCCTTTCCTATTCAATGGTGCTTAGTCTGGTATTCCTTTTGTGCCAGTTTTCTGTATTCGCTTATTTTGTGATGAACCGTTTCATTCCTATCACCACCAAAGTTACACTTGCTATTTTGTTTTGTATTATCAATTTTCGTTTTGATATAATTAATTCTTATGGCATTATTTGGTGCTCTAATTCAGTTTCTCTCATCAAGTTTCCCTTTCTTATACTTTTCTAGGTCTTCTAGTGTGTAATCTCCTCAGTTTGCCGCTTGAAGAATTCATACAGTTGTTTTTCTTCTCATTTTCTTTTCTTTTTTTTAATTTTTTTTTTTTAGATTTTATTGTTTTACAGTTTTTCCTTATGTTTACATTGTTGTCACTGCCTGTTGTAATTACTCTTTCTTTGCTCTTTTTGTGTATTCCCTGAATCCTTGAACTAATCCCCAATGATGGTGAGTCTTCTGCCTCAGGGACTGTTCATGTCTTAATAACTTTAATGAGATTTCTGCCGCTGAGTTTGGTTTCAAGAATTGTTCTTAAGTACTCTTTTCTTACTTATTTCCTTCTCTGTTTAATGGTGTCTGCTTCCAATATTGCATAATACTTGTAATTTTATCTTTATTTTTCTGCTTTTTTTATGCTTTCCTGATTTCGCAGTTCTATTCCTTCCATTGTTTTTCTTCTCCCATTTTTCCTTATCAGCATGGCACACTTTTCAATTCTGAATGTCAATCCTGTATCATGGCTTTTTATTCTTATTGTTTAAATTATTGTTTCTAGTTCGTTTTCATTTTTGATAAAAAGAAATCCTAATATCATTTCTAAACATAAAGGTGTTAATCTTTTCTTGTGACTATAGATTTTTAGCCTCCTGTGCATTTCCTAAGTTTATTGTTGAGTGGCATCATTGCTATAACCAATAACACTGGAAAGAGTGTATCTCCTTGGAGGGTGCCTTTTTCGATTTTGTCCCCTGCAAATATTTATCCTCCTGCTACTAATTCCACTTTTTTATGGTTTTTGTTATAAAATCTATGACTTCCTCGGATAGTTTGAACATATTCAAACATTCTATAATCAAATTTTTTGGAGCCATGGCTGAGATAACTGCGTATATTTGACACCAGAGGTTGTTTGTACTCAGATAAAACGTAAAATTTTAAACTCAAACCCTTGAAAAGTTGACGCTAAGAATTCTTTTTGTTCGACCCCATTGATTTGACTTTGAACCGTAATCAACTTAGCAAATATCAAGAATTGGTGCCTGTTATAGCACAATGGTAAACCTTTTAAGTTTCCTAAACCATTTGCTAATACAAGGGATTCTATTCCAATTGTTTTTTATTTGTAACATTAAAAACTCTAAGAGATTTTTCTTCCAAAATGTCGACATTAGCTGATGCCAACTGATATATATTTCATTTGTTAAACTCACTGAATTTAGTGACGGAGGCACGAAGCTCAATTCAAAAATTTAATTTTTTTATTAATTGTAAAGAGAAAATAATTGACCAATTTAAGCGTTGTCAACTTTTATTAAAATAATTTTAGGCCAATCATACAAGCTGTGACATATGAGTATGAGGCGATAATGATTTAATGATTATGCAATATTTTCCAATATATATATTTTTATGCGATAATTAATATTAAACAAACAATAATTAGATAATTCACAACTCGACCCACACAAAAAAACAATTAAAAGCGAATATGTGCCTATTATTTACTGATGTATTTGGAGTTATGTTCTCATCTTGATAGTTGTTATAGTTACACAGTTTCGGCCGTTATACTCGCCAGCCTTCATCAGGTATCAATAAAAATGTTCTGGAAATTTCGAACCGAACTCTTCATCCTATCAGCACAGCATTCAATACGCTGACTGTATCCACTGACGAGGGATATCATATTTACCCAACCCCTCCGCTCGGACAGGATATGACACAAGGTCAATTTTTAAGCGGAGTTTAACAGGTTTGAATTCAGAGTTTTCCTTCTCCTAGACTAGTTGCCTCACCAAGGCTGAAGAACCTAGTCTGCCCTACTATTTACCCATAGCTGGAGGGAGAATAATTGGATTCATACCTTTCCCAAGGATATTAGTGCTATGTGAAATGCAATCAACCGCGTCCTGGATTTGAACTCGTATCGCCGTGTCCATATCCTGCGACGATAAGCATTACACCACGGGCACCTCTGACGAGGGATATGACCCCCACTCAAAACAAAGGGTGTCATTAGCATGACACTAAACTGTATCTTATGCTGAGGCTCCAATTCTAAAGATCTGGGGTGTATGACGTACTCCTTTTTTACCATTACTCCCAGACTCACTTTGACCCAGAGTGATAGTACCTGTTAAGGTCCCATCTATGGGTCAAATAGATTTGTTTGAAAATTATTTATATTTGATAAAACCATGTGCGAAAAGCAACCACTTGAAGTAGAAGTACACAAAAATATGAACGTACAATGAACGCAATCCCCTAACATCTAAATAACCCTAGAGGGTTAAATCAATTAATCGATCAAATCCTTTATCCAATCGACGGGGTTAAATTGTTATCATTCTTACAGAATATTTCGTATCAGTTAATTCTTTCTCGTTAACTAAGCGTTAGATTTTTCCTAAAATATTTGGTTTTCCCTATCTTTATGCCAGTATTTGAACTTAGTGAAACATTCATCACTAGGAAATTTTCTTTTAGGTTCTTTTTTTGTTTGTGAAGATCAAAACAGAAAAATGTAATTTAAGTTCTCTTCGTAAATACTTTGTCGCTTTTCAGTAATACATCGAGGTATGATAATTTTTACATTTTACGATAACTATTTTCGCAATATCTCTTTTAATGATTACTTTCACATCCATTCAATTGACCTATCTTCGCTTCTCTTAGTTTTTGCCAAAATTTTATCCTCCCAGATGTACGTCTATTCTCGAATACGTCCAGATAGTATTTATTTTTGCATTCCTTCAGATGTCTGTCTGTTTTTGTACTTCTAGTTGACACTCTATTTACGCATGTCTCTAAATGTATAATTATTTTTAAATTTCTCTTGATATCTATTTCTAAATCCCTGTTGCCTATTTTGGCACCTAGTTATTTTTCTATTTACGCATATCCCATAATGCATATCTATTTTCGCGTCCTTCTAAATATATCGATATAATTCAGTTCTCTGAAGCTGTCGAGAAATGTTTTTTTTTTTTTAAGACTCAGATCTTAATTTATTTTTGTTCCTACATATGTATATTTCCGCATTACTCCAATTGACATTCTAGTTTTCATCCTTTCATGTATATGCCATTTGAAAATGTATTTTCATTCCTCCAGATCAATTTTCACCACCCGCCCGATCTATCTTCTTCCCTCCATTTCTATTTTCATTCTTTCTGGTCTATTTTCATCTCACCAAATAATCTACTATTTGTACATTTCTTTAAATGTGTGCTTATTTTTGCATGCTTCCAGATGTATGTCTAGTTTTCATCCTCCCAAATGTACGTCTTTTTTTAATATGTTAAGATGTGTGTTTATTTTTGCATCCTTCCAGATGTATGTCTAGTTTTCATCCTCCCAAATGTACGTCTTTTTTTAATATGTTAAGATGTGTGTTTATTTTTGCATGCTTCCAGATGTATGTCTAGTTTTCATCCTCCCAAATGTACGTCTTTTTTTAATATGTTAAGATGTGTGTTTATTTTTGCATGCTTCCAGATGTATGTCTAGTTTTCATCCTCCCAAATGTACGTCTTTTTTTAATATGTTAAGATGTGTGTTTATTTTTGCATGCTTCCAGATGTATGTCTAGTTTTCATCCTCCCAAATGTACGTCTTTTTTTAATATGTTAAGATGTGTGTTTATTTTTGCATCCTTCCAGATGTATGTCTAGTTTTCATCCTCCCAAATGTACGTCTTTTTTTAATATGTTAAGATGTGTGTTTATTTTTGCATGCTTCCAGATGTATGTCTAGTTTTCATCCTCCCAAATGTACGTCTTTTTTTAATATGTTAAGATGTGTGTTTATTTTTGCATGCTTCCAGATGTATGTCTAGTTTTCATCCTCCCAAATGTACGTCTTTTTTTAATATGTTAAGATGTGTGTTTATTTTTGCATGCTTCCAGATGTATGTCTAGATTTCATCCTCCCAAATGTACGTCTTTTTTTAATATGTTAAGATGTGTGTTTATTTTTGCATGCTTCCAGATGTATGTCTAGTTTTCATCCTCCCAAATGTACGTCTTTTTTTAATATGTTAAGATGTGTGTTTATTTTTGCATCCTTCCAGATGTATGTCTAGTTTTCATCCTCCCAAATGTACGTCTTTTTTTAATATGTTAAGATGTGTGTTTATTTTTGCATGCTTCCAGATGTATGTCTAGTTTTCATCCTCCCAAATGTACGTCTTTTTTTAATATGTTAAGATGTGTGTTTATTTTTGCATCCTTCCAGATGTATGTCTAGTTTTCATCCTCCCAAATGTACTTTTTTTTTTTAATATGTTAAGATGTGTGTTTATTTTTGCATGCTTCCAGATGTATGTCTAGTTTTCATCCTCCCAAATGTACGTCTTTTTTTAATATGTTAAGATGTGTGTTTATTTTTGCATGCTTCCAGATGTATGTCTAGTTTTCATCCTCCCAAATGTACGTCTTTTTTTAATATGTTAAGATGTGTGTTTATTTTTGCATCCTTCCAGATGTATGTCTAGTTTTCATCCTCCCAAATGTACGTCTTTTTTTCATATGTTAAGATGTGTGTTTATTTTTGCATGCTTCCAGATGTATGTCTAGTTTTCATCCTCCCAAATGTACGTCTTTTTTTTAATATGTTAAGATGTGTGTTTATTTTTGCATGCTTCCAGATGTATGTCTAGTTTTCATCCTCCCAAATGTACGTCTTTTTTTAATATGTTAAGATGTGTGTTTATTTTTGCATCCTTCCAGATGTATGTCTAGTTTTCATCCTCCCAAATGTACGTCTTTTTTTAATATGTTAAGATGTGTGTTTATTTTTGCATGCTTCCAGATGTATGTCTAGTTTTCATCCTCCCAAATGTACGTCTTTTTTTAATATGTTAAGATGTGTGTTTATTTTTGCATCCTTCCAGATGTATGTCTAGTTTTCATCCTCCCAAATGTACGTCTTTTTTTAATATGTTAAGATGTGTGTTTATTTTTGCATCCTTCCAGATGTATGTCTAGTTTTCATCCTCCCAAATGTACGTCTTTTTTTAATATGTTAAGATGTGTGTTTATTTTTGCATCCTTCCAGATGTATGTATAGTTTTCATCCTCCCAAATGTACGTCTTTTTTTAATATGTTAAGATGTGTGTTTATTTTTGCATGCTTCCAGATGTATGTCTAGTTTTCATCCTCCCAAATGTACTTCTTTTTTTAATATGTTAAGATGTGTGTTTATTTTTGCATCCTTCCAGATGTATGTCTAGATTTCATCCTCCCAAATGTACGTCTTTTTTTAATATGTTAAGATGTGTGTTTAGTTTTGCATGCTTCCAGATGTATGTCTAGTTTTCATCCTCCCAAATGTACGTCTTTTTTTAATATGTTAAGATGTGTGTTTATTTTTGCATCCTTCCAGATGTATGTCTAGTTTTCATCCTCCCAAATGTACGTCTTTTTTTAATATGTTAAGATGTGTGTTTATTTTTGCATGCTTCCAGATGTATGTCTAGTTTTCATCCTCCCAAATGTACGTCTTTTTTTAATATGTTAAGATGTGTGTTTATTTTTGCATGCTTCCAGATGTATGTCTAGTTTTCATCCTCCCAAATGTACGTCTTTTTTTAATATGTTAAGATGTGTGTTTATTTTTGCATGCTTCCAGATGTATGTCTAGTTTTCATCCTCCCAAATGTACGTCTTTTTTTAATATGTTAAGATGTGTGTTTATTTTTGCATGCTTCCAGATGTATGTCTAGTTTTCGTCCTCCCAAATGTACGTCTTTTTTTAATATGTTAAGATGTGTGTTTATTTTTGCATGCTTCCAGATGTATGTCTAGTTTTCATCCTCCCAAATGTACGTCTTTTTTTAATATGTTAAGATGTGTGTTTATTTTTGCATCCTTCCAGATGTATGTCTAGTTTTCATCCTCCCAAATGTACTTTTTTTTTTTAATATGTTAAGATGTGTGTTTATTTTTGCATGCTTCCAGATGTATGTCTAGTTTTCATCCTCCCAAATGTACGTCTTTTTTTAATATGTTAAGATGTGTGTTTATTTTTGCATGCTTCCAGATGTATGTCTAGTTTTCATCCTCCCAAATGTACGTCTTTTTTTAATATGTTAAGATGTGTGTTTATTTTTGCATGCTTCCAGATGTATGTCTAGTTTTCATCCTCCCAAATGTACGTCTTTTTTTTTAATATGTTAAGATGTGTGTTTATTTTTGCATGCTTCCAGATGTATGTCTAGTTTTCATCCTCCCAAATGTACGTCTTTTTTTAATATGTTAAGATGTGTGTTTATTTTTGCATGCTTCCAGATGTATGTCTAGTTTTCATCCTCCCAAATGTACGTCTTTTTTTAATATGTTAAGATGTGTGTTTATTTTTGCATCCTTCCAGATGTATGTCTAGTTTTCATCCTCCCAAATGTACGTCTTTTTTTAATATGTTAAGATGTGTGTTTATTTTTGCATCCTTCCAGATGTATGTCTAGTTTTCATCCTCCCAAATGTACTTTTTTTTTTTAATATGTTAAGATGTGTGTTTATTTTTGCATGCTTCCAGATGTATGTCTAGTTTTCATCCTCCCAAATGTACGTCTTTTTTTAATATGTTAAGATGTGTGTTTATTTTTGCATGCTTCCAGATGTATGTCTAGTTTTCATCCTCCCAAATGTACGTCTTTTTTTAATATGTTAAGATGTGTGTTTATGTTTGCATGCTTCCAGATGTATGTCTAGTTTTCATCCTCCCAAATGTACGTCTTTTTTTAATATGTTAAGATGTGTGTTTATTTTTGCATGCTTCCAGATGTATGTCTAGTTTTCATCCTCCCAAATGTACGTCTTTTTTTAATATGTTAAGATGTGTGTTTATTTTTGCATCCTTCCAGATGTATGTCTAGTTTTCATCCTCCCAAATGTACGTCTTTTTTAAATATGTTAAGATGTGTGTTTATTTTTGCATCCTTCCAGATGTATGTCTAGTTTTCATCCTCCCAAATGTACGTCTTTTTTTAATATGTTAAGATGTGTGTTTATTTTTGCATGCTTCCAGATGTATGTCTAGTTTTCATCCTCCCAAATGTACGTCTTTTTTTAATATGTTAAGATGTGTGTTTATTTTTGCATCCTTCCAGATGTATGTCTAGTTTTCATCCTCCCAAATTTACGTCTTTTTTTAATATGTTAAGATGTGTGTTTATTTTTGCATCCTTCCAGATGTATGTCTAGTTTTCATCCTCCCAAATGTACGTCTTTTTTTAATATGTTAAGATGTGTGTTTATTTTTGCATGCTTCCAGATGTATGTCTAGTTTTCATCCTCCCAAATGTACGTCTTTTTTTAATATGTTAAGATGTGTGTTTATTTTTGCATGCTTCCAGATGTATGTCTAGTTTTCATCCTCCCAAATGTACGTCTTTTTTTAATATGTTAAGATGTGTGTTTATTTTTGCATCCTTCCAGATGTATGTCTAGTTTTCATCCTCCCAAATGTATGTCTTTTTTTAATATGTTAAGATGTGTGTTTATTTTTGCATGCTTCCAGATGTATGTCTAGTTTTCATCCTCCCAAATGTACGTCTTTTTTTAATATGTTAAGATGTGTGTTTATTTTTGCATCCTTCCAGATGTATGTCTAGTTTTCATCCTCCCAAATGTACGTCTTTTTTTAATATGTTAAGATGTGTGTTTATTTTTGCATGCTTCCAGATGTATGTCTAGTTTTCATCCTCCCAAATGTACGTCTTTTTTTAATATGTTAAGATGTGTGTTTATTTTTGCATCCTTCCAGATGTATGTCTAGTTTTCATCCTCCCAAATGTACGTCTTTTTTTAATATGTTAAGATGTGTGTTTATTTTTGCATCCTTCCAGATGTATGTCTAGTTTTCATCCTCCCAAATGTACTTTTTTTTTTTAATATGTTAAGATGTGTGTTTATTTTTGCATGCTTCCAGATGTATGTCTAGTTTTCATCCTCCCAAATGTACGTCTTTTTTTAATATGTTAAGATGTGTGTTTATTTTTGCATGCTTCCAGATGTATGTCTAGTTTTCATCCTCCCAAATGTACGTCTTTTTTTAATATGTTAAGATGTGTGTTTATTTTTGCATCCTTCCAGATGTATGTCTAGTTTTCATCCTCCCAAATGTACGTCTTTTTTTAATATGTTAAGATGTGTGTTTATTTTTGCATGCTTCCAGATGTATGTCTAGTTTTCATCCTCCCAAATGTACGTCTTTTTTTAATATGTTAAGATGTGTGTTTATTTTTGCATCCTTCCAGATGTATGTCTAGTTTTCATCCTCCCAAATGTACGTCTTTTTTTAATATGTTAAGATGTGTGTTTATTTTTGCATGCTTCCAGATGTATGTCTAGTTTTCATCCTCCCAAATGTACGTCTTTTTTTAATATGTTAAGATGTGTGTTTATTTTTGCATGCTTCCAGATGTATGTCTAGTTTTCATCCTCCCAAATGTACGTCTTTTTTTAATATGTTAAGATGTGTGTTTATTTTTGCATGCTTCCAGATGTATGTCTAGTTTTCATCCTCCCAAATGTACGTCTTTTTTTAATATGTTAAGATGTGTGTTTATTTTTGCATGCTTCCAGATGTATGTCTAGTTTTCATCCTCCCAAATGTACGTCTTTTTTTAATATGTTAAGATGTGTGTTTATTTTTGCATGCTTCCAGATGTATGTCTAGATTTCATCCTCCCAAATGTACGTCTTTTTTTAATATGTTAAGATGTGTGTTTATTTTTGCATGCTTCCAGATGTATGTCTAGTTTTCATCCTCCCAAATGTACGCCTTTTTTTAATATGTTAAGATGTGTGTTTATTTTTGCATCCTTCCAGATGTATGTCTAGTTTTCATCCTCCCAAATGTACGTCTTTTTTTAATATGTTAAGATGTGTGTTTATTTTTGCATGCTTCCAGATGTATGTCTAGTTTTCATCCTCCCAAATGTACGTCTTTTTTTAATATGTTAAGATGTGTGTTTATTTTTGCATCCTTCCAGATGTATGTCTAGTTTTCATCCTCCCAAATGTACGTCTTTTTTTAATATGTTAAGATGTGTGTTTATTTTTGCATCCTTCCAGATGTATGTCTAGTTTTCATCCTCCCAAATGTACGTCTTTTTTTAATATGTTAAGATGTGTGTTTATTTTTGCATGCTTCCAGATGTATGTCTAGATTTCATCCTCCCAAATGTACGTCTTTTTTTAATATGTTAAGATGTGTGTTTATTTTTGCATGCTTCCAGATGTATGTCTAGTTTTCATCCTCCCAAATGTACGTCTTTTTTTAATATGTTAAGATGTGTGTTTATTTTTGCATGCTTCCAGATGTATGTCTAGTTTTCATCCTCCCAAATGTACGTCTTTTTTTAATATGTTAAGATGTGTGTTTATTTTTGCATGCTTCCAGATGTATGTCTAGTTTTCATCCTCCCAAATGTACGTCTTTTTTTAATATGTTAAGATGTGTGTTTATTTTTGCATCCTTCCAGATGTATGTCTAGTTTTCATCCTCCCAAATGTACGTCTTTTTTTAATATGTTAAGATGTGTGTTTATTTTTGCATGCTTCCAGATGTATGTCTAGTTTTCATCCTCCCAAATGTACGTCTTTTTTTAATATGTTAAGATGTGTGTTTATTTTTGCATCCTTCCAGATGTATGTCTAGTTTTCATCCTCCCAAATGTACGTCTTTTTTTAATATGTTAAGATGTGTGTTTATTTTTGCATCCTTCCAGATGTATGTCTAGTTTTCATCCTCCCAAATGTACGTCTTTTTTTAATATGTTAAGATGTGTGTTTATTTTTGCATCCTTCCAGATGTATGTATAGTTTTCATCCTCCCAAATGTACGTCTTTTTTTAATATGTTAAGATGTGTGTTTATTTTTGCATGCTTCCAGATGTATGTCTAGTTTTCATCCTCCCAAATGTACGTCTTTTTTTAATATGTTAAGATGTGTGTTTATTTTTGCATCCTTCCAGATGTATGTCTAGTTTTCATCCTCCCAAATGTACGTCTTTTTTTAATATGTTAAGATGTGTGTTTATTTTTGCATCCTTCCAGATGTATGTCTAGTTTTCATCCTCCCAAATGTACTTTTTTTTTTAATATGTTAAGATGTGTGTTTATTTTTGCATGCTTCCAGATGTATGTCTAGTTTTCATCCTCCCAAATGTACGTCTTTTTTTAATATGTTAAGATGTGTGTTTATTTTTGCATGCTTCCAGATGTATGTCTAGTTTTCATCCTCCCAAATGTACGTCTTTTTTTAATATGTTAAGATGTGTGTTTATTTTTGCATCCTTCCAGATGTATGTCTAGTTTTCATCCTCCCAAATGTACGTCTTTTTTTAATATGTTAAGATGTGTGTTTATTTTTGCATGCTTCCAGATGTATGTCTAGTTTTCATCCTCCCAAATGTACGTCTTTTTTTAATATGTTAAGATGTGTGTTTATTTTTGCATGCTTCCAGATGTATGTCTAGATTTCATCCTCCCAAATGTACGTCTTTTTTTAATATGTTAAGATGTGTGTTTATTTTTGCATGCTTCCAGATGTATGTCTAGTTTTCATCCTCCCAAATGTACGTCTTTTTTTAATATGTTAAGATGTGTGTTTATTTTTGCATCCTTCCAGATGTATGTCTAGTTTTCATCCTCCCAAATGTACGTCTTTTTTTAATATGTTAAGATGTGTGTTTATTTTTGCATGCTTCCAGATGTATGTCTAGTTTTCATCCTCCCAAATGTACGTCTTTTTTTAATATGTTAAGATGTGTGTTTATTTTTGCATCCTTCCAGATGTATGTCTAGTTTTCATCCTCCCAAATGTACGTCTTTTTTTAATATGTTAAGATGTGTGTTTATTTTTGCATCCTTCCAGATGTATGTCTAGTTTTCATCCTCCCAAATGTACGTCTTTTTTTAATATGTTAAGATGTGTGTTTATTTTTGCATGCTTCCAGATGTATGTCTAGTTTTCATCCTCCCAAATGTACGTCTTTTTTTAATATGTTAAGATGTGTGTTTATTTTTGCATCCTTCCAGATGTATGTTTAGTTTTCATCCTCCCAAATGTACTTTTTTTTTTAATATGTTAAGATGTGTGTTTATTTTTGCATGCTTCCAGATGTATGTCTAGTTTTCATCCTCCCAAATGTACGTCTTTTTTTAATATGTTAAGATGTGTGTTTATTTTTGCATGCTTCCAGATGTATGTCTAGTTTTCATCCTCCCAAATGTACGTCTTTTTTTAATATGTTAAGATGTGTGTTTATTTTTGCATCCTTCCAGATGTATGTCTAGTTTTCATCCTCCCAAATGTACGTCTTTTTTTAATATGTTAAGATGTGTGTTTATTTTTGCATGCTTCCAGATGTATGTCTAGTTTTCATCCTCCCAAATGTACGTCTTTTTTTAATATGTTAAGATGTGTGTTTATTTTTGCATCCTTCCAGATGTATGTCTAGTTTTCATCCTCCCAAATGTACGTCTTTTTTTAATATGTTAAGATGTGTGTTTATTTTTGCATGCTTCCAGATGTATGTCTAGTTTTCATCCTCCCAAATGTACGTCTTTTTTTAATATGTTAAGATGTGTGTTTATTTTTGCATCCTTCCAGATGTATGTCTAGTTTTCATCCTCCCAAATGTACGTCTTTTTTTAATATGTTAAGATGTGTGTTTATTTTTGCATGCTTCCAGATGTATGTCTAGTTTTCATCCTCCCAAATGTACGTCTTTTTTTAATATGTTAAGATGTGTGTTTATTTTTGCATCCTTCCAGATGTATGTCTAGTTTTCATCCTCCCAAATGTACGTCTTTTTTTAATATGTTAAGATGTGTGTTTATTTTTGCATCCTTCCAGATGTATGTCTAGTTTTCATCCTCCCAAATGTACGTCTTTTTTTAATATGTTAAGATGTGTGTTTATTTTTGCATCCTTCCAGATGTATGTCTAGTTTTCATCCTCCCAAATGTACGTCTTTTTTTAATATGTTAAGATGTGTGTTTATTTTTGCATGCTTCCAGATGTATGTCTAGTTTTCATCCTCCCAAATGTACGTCTTTTTTTAATATGTTAAGATGTGTGTTTATTTTTGCATGCTTCCAGATGTATGTCTAGTTTTCATCCTCCCAAATGTACGTCTTTTTTTAATATGTTAAGATGTGTGTTTATTTTTGCATCCTTCCAGATGTATGTCTAGTTTTCATCCTCCCAAATGTACGTCTTTTTTTAATATGTTAAGATGTGTGTTTATTTTTGCATGCTTCCAGATGTATGTCTAGATTTCATCCTCCCAAATGTACGTCTTTTTTTAATATGTTAAGATGTGTGTTTATTTTTGCATGCTTCCAGATGTATGTCTAGTTTTCATCCTCCCAAATGTACGTCTTTTTTTAATATGTTAAGATGTGTGTTTATTTTTGCATCCTTCCAGATGTATGTCTAGTTTTCATCCTCCCAAATGTACGTCTTTTTTTAATATGTTAAGATGTGTGTTTATTTTTGCATGCTTCCAGATGTATGTCTAGTTTTCATCCTCCCAAATGTACGTCTTTTTTTAATATGTTAAGATGTGCGTTTATTTTTGCATCCTTCCAGATGTATGTCTAGTTTTCATCCTCCCAAATGTACGTCTTTTTTTAATATGTTAAGATGTGTGTTTATTTTTGCATCCTTCCAGATGTATGTCTAGTTTTCATCCTCCCAAATGTACGTCTTTTTTTAATATGTTAAGATGTGTGTTTATTTTTGCATGCTTCCAGATGTATGTCTAGTTTTCATCCTCCCAAATGTACGTCTTTTTTTAATATGTTAAGATGTGTGTTTATTTTTGCATGCTTCCAGATGTATGTCTAGTTTTCATCCTCCCAAATGTACGTCTTTTTTTAATATGTTAAGATGTGTGTTTATTTTTGCATCCTTCCAGATGTATGTCTAGTTTTCATCCTCCCAAATGTACGTCTTTTTTTAATATGTTAAGATGTGTGTTTATTTTTGCATGCTTCCAGATGTATGTCTAGTTTTCATCCTCCCAAATGTACGTCTTTTTTTAATATGTTAAGATGTGTGTTTATTTTTGCATCCTTCCAGATGTATGTCTAGTTTTCATCCTCCCAAATGTACGTCTTTTTTTAATATGTTAAGATTTGTGTTTATTTTTGCATGCTTCCAGATGTATGTCTAGTTTTCATCCTCCCAAATGTACGTCTTTTTTTAATATGTTAAGATGTGTGTTTATTTTTGCATCCTTCCAGATGTATGTCTAGTTTTCATCCTCCCAAATGTACGTCTTTTTTTAATATGTTAAGATGTGTGTTTATTTTTGCATGCTTCCAGATGTAAACGTGTTTTTATTTTTACAGATGTCAATCGTTGCACGCATAATCTCGTTAATAGACCGACTGATTGGTCATTAAACAACTTAAGCCTTTTTTTATTAGATTTAAAAATATTGTTTTTTTTTTTGTAATTTTAGCCTCATATTTATTTTTCGTGTCTATGTATATCTGATTTAAATTGTTCGCTAAATAATTCAAAAGAGAAAACATTTTCAACCATAAACTTTCAGCCGCTGTAACTACTAAGTTAATAATTACGACAACGAATATAACTTAATAATTAGCAAGTTGTATGTAATTCAATAAGTGCATGCATTTATAATTACCTTGTTGATATAAATTGAATCTTCACAAAGTACTACTGAGGTGTCGAGTCATAATAAGTTAAGCTTAGAAAGTGTCTTCAAGTCTTTTAGCAAGAAGTTGCATATTTCCTAATGGCGCCAATGTTCAAGACAAGATTTTTAAATTGATTTCTATAAATATATTTTATCACAGAATTATCATTAAAATTACTTATTCATTTTAGCCTTTTTTTCAAGGGAGACAAATCACTTTCTTTTTCAGGGGAGATAGACTCTTTTCGTTTTTCAAGAGAGGCTCTTCATTTTTTTCAAAAGCGACACGATCTTCATTTTTTCAAAGGAGATAGGCATTTCCTCTTTCAAAGGAGCTTGGCACTTGCATCTTTCAAGAGAGACAGGCTCTTTATTTTTTCCATAGAGACTGGCACTTAAATTCTTAAAGAGCGATGATCTCTAAATATTTTTCTAAAGAAATGGGATCTTCATTTTTTCAAGACTAACAAGCTCTTTATTTTTTCAAGGGAGAGAGGTTCTACATTTTTTCAGTAGAGGTAGGCTCTTCATTTTTTCTGCAGATATAAGCTCTTCTTTTTTTCTTTTTTCTTTTTTTTTTTCCAAGAAAGATAGGTTCTTAATTTTTCAACGGAGACTGAGCTGGTTTTTCTACATTTGACTTTAGTCCATGCTAAGCTAAATTTAGAAAATTCAGAAGCTTTAAAAACATTTTAAAAATTAATTTAAAAATCATACGTGTTTATTCATTTAACTTACATTTATGTGTATAATTTAAGAAGTAGTTACGTGAAAACATCAGCAATAGAAGACAAACAAGTGTCTAATGCCTATGACTACTTGGGAGTGCTCGTTGGCCTTGATTATCTAAAGTCTATTCTAGTTTTTACAGCATTTGACGCTCCTTTACGAATAACTATGCACGATATATGGCATGTCAAAGTATCAAACTAATTTTATTGCAAGGATTTCATTACCATTCTCAAACAGTAATATCATTTAACATCTGAGCAAAAAACCAAAGAGCACCTTTTAACCTTGCTCATTTTAAATGAATGTCGGTTCCTCTCAGGTGCATGCTTAGCAGCTCAGAGGTAAAGTAATTCACTTGCTAGCCTTATTTTTGACCATGAGAAAACTTTATGACGTTCAAAATGTATATTAATCAACAACAAAAAAGAGAACTTGGCGACTAATAGATTTTGCTGTCTCCGGAGACCACAGAGTAAAGATAAAAGAAAGTGAAAAGAGGGATAAGTACCTAGACTTTGCTCGAGAACTGAAAAAACTATGCAACATGAAAGTGAAGGTGATATTAATTGTAATTGGTGCGCTCGGTACTGTCACCAAAGGATTGGTACAGGGATTGGTAGACTTGAAAATAAGAGGACGTGTGGAGACCATCAAAACTACAGCATAGTTAAGATTGGCCAGAATACTGAGGAGAGCCCAAGAGACTTTAGGAGACTTGCTGCCACTCAGACTTGAGTGAAAAACCATCAGCTGGTGTGAAAAACTTGCAAGAAGTAAAATAATGATAATGAAGAGCAGAGAAAGACTTATTACAATATCAAGTAATAGCAATATCAACAAAAATATCTAAAGAAAAACAGAAAAACAACAATCAAAGAATTTAGAAAACAAAAATGGGAAGAAAAGCAATAGCGTGGATACCTCAAGTGATAAACTAAGGAAACTGCTCACGAGATGATCTAGTCATGGCTGAGAAGGGGAAACCAGAAGAGAGAAACTGAATCTCTATCAAAAACAGTACAAAATAATGCCACAAGGATTAATTACATCAAAGCAAAAATTGATAATGCACAAAAGAATAGCAAGTGTAAGTCATGTAATTGCAGAGATAAAACGTTTAATAACAAAATAAATGAATGCAGCAAACTGGCCCAAAAGAAATAAAGACTAAGCACAAAAGGAGATCCACTGAGAACAGTGCAAGAGATTAAAATTTAGCCTTGCTGACAAATGGTAGGAGCACAAACCAGAATCTATCCGAGAAAATAAGATGCATAAAAATTCTAAGACTTTGAGATACAAACGGATCACCGAATCCCAACCAGAACAACAAAAAAAGTACTTGTCCTCTTGTGGATTTTTCTATTCTTGTGGACGATAGAATAAAAATAAAAGAAAGTGAAAAACTGGATAAATACCTGGATCTTACCAGAGAGTTGAAAAAGTTGTAAATCATGAAAGTGACAGTGTAGATGGTGTTTTTGGAACTGTCACCAATATTCTATAAAAGAGACTGAAGGAACTGGAAATCAGCGGAAGAATCAAAACCACCCAGATTACAGAATTGTTAAAATCTGCTTGAATACTTTGAAGAGTCCTGAAAACCTGCTGTCACTAAGACCTTACAGAAAAACCAGAAGTTAGAGCTGGTGTAAAAAATTCCCAATGATAATAACTAAGACTCACAAACTTCTCTGAGATACAAACAGATCACCTAATCTGGACCAAACCAAGTGATAACAAAAAAAACAAAAACAAAACAAAACAAAAAAAACAAAAAAAACAAGTGATTAACAAAAAAAAAAGAGACAACTTGCCAAATTGTAGACTTTACCGTCTCGGCAGATCACATAGTAAAATTGAAAGAAAGCGAAAACAAAGATAAGTACCTGGATCTTGCTAGACAAATGAAAAAACTAGAACATGAAAGTGATGGTGATACCAATTGTAATTGATGCTTTTGGTACAATCACCA
The DNA here is from genome assembly GCA_963585895.1 of Sepioteuthis lessoniana. NCBI lineage: Eukaryota > Metazoa > Mollusca > Cephalopoda > Myopsida > Loliginidae > Sepioteuthis > Sepioteuthis lessoniana. Next base: position 50,331,782 of record OY757916.1, read on the forward strand.
AAGGATTAGTAAAGGAGATGGAGGACTTAGAAATAAGAAGACGTGTTATGACCATCTAAACTAAAGCATTTTTAAGATCGGCTAGAATACTGAGACAAGTCCTGGAGACTTGAGGATATTTGCTGTCACTCAAACTCCAGAGAGAAACCATCGACTAATCTAATGCTAATGTGAAAATCTCTCAAAAGAGTTAAATAATAATAATAATAATAATGACCATGCACAAGGCATTATATCCCAGAGACGACGTGGAAAGACTATATGTACCAAGAAAAGAGGGAGGAAGAGGACTTGCCAGCATCGAAGGCAGCGTTGACACATCCATACAACGACTCGAAGATTACATAGAAAAACACGAAAGAGGACTGATTACAGCCATCAGAAACAATACTGACAACACGATAGATAACAGAATGACAAAAACTAGGAAACAAAAATGGGAAGGAAAACAACTCCATGGGCGTTTTAAACGACTAATAAACATCTCACACGACAAAACCTGGACGTAGCTAAGAAAAGGAAACTTTAAGAGAGAAACAGAATCTCTCCTAATGGCAGCACAAAACAGCGCCATAAGAACCAATCATATCAAAGCGAGGATAGAGAAGACGCAACAAAATAGCAAATGTAAACTATGCGGTGACAGAGATGAAACCATCAATCACATAATAAGCGAATACAGCAAATTGGCACAGAAGGAGTACAGGGCTAGACACGACTGGATGGGTAAGGTTATCCACTGGGAAATGTGCAAGAAATTTAAAATTGACCATGCCAACAAATGGTATATCCACAACCTAGAAAATGACACACACACAAACTCCTATGGGACTTTGATATACAAACGGATCACCTAATCTCGGCCAGAAGACCAGACCTTATAATAATCAACAAAAAAAAAAAAAAAAGAAAATCTGCAAAATTGTCGACTTTGCTGTCCCGGCCGACCACAGAATAAAACTGAAAGAATGAGAAAAGAGAGATAAGTACCTCGACCTTGCTACAGAATTGAAAAAACTATGGAACATGAAGGTGACAATTATACCAATTGTGATTGGTGCTTTTGGCATGGTAACTAAAGGATTATTAAAGGGCCTGGAAGATTTGGAAGTTGGCGGCCGAGTGGAAACCATTCAAACAACAGCATTATTGAAAACGGCCAGAATACTGAGAAGAGTCCTGGAGACTTGAGGAGACTTGCTGTCACTCAATCTCCAGTGAAATACCATCAGCTTACGCTGATGTGAAAAACTCTAATGAATAATAATAATAATAATAATAATAATAATAATAACAACCGTAGGAAGAAATGGTTTATGCACAATCTAGAATTCGTCCTAGAAAATAAGACGAACAAAAATCTTTGGGATTTTGAGATGCAAACAGATCACCTAATCTCGGCCAGACAACCAGACCTAGTGATAGTTAACAAAAAATGAGAACCAGCTGAATAGTGGATTTTGCCGTTTCGGGAGACCACAGGGTAAAAATGAAGGAAAGCGAAAAGAGAGATAAGTATCTAGACCTTCCTAGAGAACTGAAAAAACAATGGAACATAATGGTGATGGTGATACCAATCGTAATTGGCATGCTCGGTACAACCACCAAAGATTGGTACAGGGAATGGATGACTTGAAAATAAGTGGATGAATGGAGACCACCCAAACAAAAGCATTGTTGTGATCGGCCAGAATTCTGTGTTGAGTCCTGGAGACTTGAGGAGATTAGCTGTTACTCAAACTCCGGTGGAAAACCATCGGCGAACGCTGGTGGAAAATAACTCTCAAATGAGTAAAATAATAAATATCCCTATTCTGCTATTAACTTTTGCTCTAATTTCTGACAAATATCGATCCATTTCTTTTTATTTTTCTGTGTATTGTAATATCATTTGCAAGGACACTCATTTAGCATTATTTTTACGTTGTATATACGAGGTGCATACAATAGGTTTCCAGACTTTTTTCGTATGGGTACTTTTATTGATAGTACACACATGAAACTCTAGTCCCCTTCGAAGTAATCTTCTCCGGCTGCAATGCACTTGTTGTACCAATCCAACAACTTCTGGAAGCCCCCATGGAAGTCCTCTTGAGTGAGCGTGTCAATGACCTTCGTCACAGCCTCTTTCATCTCCTCAATTGTCTCATAACGACAGCCTCTGAGCTGTGAGAATAACCAAAAGTCACAGGAAGCAAGGTCTAGACTATAGGGAGGGTGAGGAACTGTTGGATGCCCATCTTGTTAAAATAGTTTGTGACAAGGATGGAGTTGTGGACTGGAGCATTGTCCAGGTGGAAATGCCACTGACCCGATTTGATGAGTGCTGACCTCTTCCGACGGAATCTCTTCATGAACTCTCTTAAAACCTCAACATAGTAACCCTAACCCTAACCCTCGACCAATCAAGTCTGGTTTATTGACTTCCTTACTCCTCCCACACTTCTCATCATCCCTCACAGACTCCCTGCCTTCCTTGAATGCCACTCAAAAACTGGTGCTTGATTCATGCAAGATGGTCTAAAAGCAGTCTGAAGCATTCCATACGTTTCTGTGGCATTTTTTCCAAGTTTAAAACACACTTTTATTGCAATCATTCTTCTAAAGTATCCTCACGTCCAGAATGCATTTTTGAAATTCACCTGCTGTGACAATCAACCTTTAGTAGGGTGTGTTCCAATTCCTACTGTAGCTGTTCATTTGAACGTGAAATCATAAAAATTGGTCTGTCATCTCATAAGATGTATTGCAATAACATAGTGAATTTTCAAGAGTCTACTACAATTTTAAATGCCTGCACGAAAAAGTCTGGAAACTTATTGAATGCACCACGTATTTCTTCAGTGAAGCTTAAATCTCGACCGATGACTATTCTGTTTCTCTGATTTTCTATTTTATACGACATTGAGTACCGAAAGCTGATAAAACAAATTCATTGCCAAATCAATAGTGGCTAAATTACAATGGTAAATATTCAGTAAGCACCCCACGTGATGCCATAGTTCCTACTGAGTTTGATTCTTACTGGGTGCTGCATACGTCGTGCCATGTGCTATACCAAGCAAAGCTTAGTAAATTACAATAAACATTTAAGTTTTTAGGGCAAAAATGACCAAAATCGAGCGTTGGGGTCAGAGAATTAAAATTCTAACGGAATAAGAAAAATTTGTCATTTGTTGGTTTCTTTCAGTAGAACATGCATACCTCGCATATATAATAGATTCATTAAAAGACAACCCCATTAAAGAAAATATTACAATAGAGCAAATCGTTGTGTTTACGTTGTATTGTTGTCTATTGTTGTGTAATAACATTAGGTCGAAAAAATGCATATTTTTGCGGTGATTAGTAAACGTGATATAAGAATACGTAGTTAGCAAATGCATGATGAAAAGTTGCTACAAACTTCTAATGTGTACAAAAAAGGAAGATATCTGCGAAGCAAAAATGTATATAAGAATAGATTGTTACATAAAACTGACGCTATTCACAAATTCACAAGTAACCTGATATTTAACTTCGAATTACTTCTTTTATACTCTTTTAATTTATACAAGTTCTGTCTAGGACTGATCTTGTCTTTGATCTGAATGTAATTTGACAATTAATCAAATGGGACCTAACTGAGTGAGCATGTATTCTTACACTGGTTTATTCAATCGGCACTGAAGGACCATTGAGTGATCTTGGTAATTGTGTGAGTTGTTGCATTTACAATGACTGAGTGAGTTGATTTTTTTTTTTTTTTTTACTTTTTAGGCAAGTTTTTTTTTTTTTCGCATCCCCTTAGTTTTTCCAGACCATACTACTCTAAAGTCCACATTTGTCTCTCTGTGACTTTTGGCTTTTTGAAATGCTGTGAAGATGAAAGAAAATGCGATAAGGTAGCTAATGGCGATTCCAAAATAGGATTTAACAAAGTGTTTTAGAAAATGAAAGATACGTTTCGGTGACTGTGTAAGATTCTATTTGAAGGATTAAGCAGACTATGATGCCATTTTCTCAGAAGTTCTAGTTTATATAAATTAGATACTTTTTGGACCTACTTTGTGTTTGTTAACGATGTTAAAATGCATATGAACATCTTTAAAGGATTGATTAAATTGATGATTGATTTTTAACTGGTTGAGTGTTTTTTTTTATGCCAAGAGGGTAGGGAATCGCATTGTACATTTATATTTACATTTTTGCACGCAGTTGTACAAATTCAAGTATTCCTATCTAATACTAGTATTATATGGCTTCAAGTAATTATTTCTATCTAATAATATTTAGTAATCTGTTTGAAAAATTATTTGTATTCGATAGGACCACGTGCCAAAAAATCTATTAAAAACAACTACACAAAAATATAGACATAAACGTTCTATGAATGTAATTTCCAAACCTCTGGGCAGAAAATAACCCTTTACGTGTTTACACGCCGTTAAAATCCATCAATCAAGTGGAACATCTTAAATATTATAGAAGGCACCTGGCACTTCAGCTTTAACTGCACTCCATATAAACATTAGTCTTGCTATTTAGATTTCTCTTTGAATAAAATTAGTCATAGTTCATATAACTTCTCCTGTCTCAAGCGCTTACGTTAATTTCCGACCAATAACAATACCATTCTTTCTGGTTTTCAATGTATTTCTATAACAAAATTATTAGCAATCCGTATAAATAATATAAATATAACTGCAATTTCCTATTAGCAGTTTTCTTTCGTCTGTTTTTGTCGCTTATTTTACTTCTGTCGCCGATCGATGAGGTCCTGTAGAAAGGTACCTTTAATTGAAAACACTTTAAAGTGAATGCGGGCATGTGTACGTGAGGAGTTTGTTAGTAGCTCTACCTATTGCTAAGAAAGAAAGAAAGAAAAAAAGAAAAAAAGAAAGAAAGAAAGAAAGAAAGACACATAGATGAAAGCGTTAGGTGACGAGTGCTTAGACGTTGAAGCGCAAGTAGATGGCACGTGAGTGAATGCCTGAATGATTACGTACCAAAGAATACACACACAAATGAACACATATATACAACCATTTGTAAACTCTCAAATGTTCACACGCACATAGTATTCTTCTTTCACGTATATACTCACACGTTTACATATATATTGACACACATGCGCTCTCATGAGTGTGTACGAGTGTGCATGATCCTTAAACTTCAGAATGTGCACACTCATAAGAACACACACACGCACACACTCACGATACACACACACACACACACAGAGACACACACACACAGACACACACACACACACACACACACACACACACACACACACACACACACACACACACAAAATAAGTAAATTATATACTTACCTACATAACTTATGCACACACCAATCTATGCACAAACACATATATATGCATATATACAGTCGCATGCATACATAGCACTAGAATCTTAAAATAATAGTGCATGGGCCACACGCACGAGCGTGAGCACACACACACACACACACACACACACACACACACACACACACACACACACACACACACACATATATATATATATATGCATCCACCCATTGTAGCCTGAAATACAAACTCATACACGTACACATACATAAATACACACACATACATATGCCTCCACCCATGTGTGACATGAAATACACACCAACTGATTTACAAACACACACACACACAATACAGTCGCGACCACATGCACACACCTCATAGGGTAGGGTCAGTCGTACGGAAGTATCATGATATCTTAATCCAAGACCCAAATTATTTTTATCTCTAATTGTTCTGCACGCGCTGACCCCTAGCAGAAAGAAACAAGAAGTTATCCGACTGACATCCTCTGCTCTATGATCAACGAACCCCTACTAGCGTAGGTAGTCCTTCATTTTTCTTTTCCTTTCTCTTTTTACACTCCCTCCGCTATGAACACTGCTAAAAGTGACCCGACAGGTGATTTAGGTTTATTTGGTTTGATCTGTTTTAAGGTGAAAGCCGGCTTTTGATACAATTCGCACCTGACCAGAATCATTATTGTCCACGGCCGAGCTGTGATATGAACCCAACTTGGGTTCTTCCAAGATTGTAGAACTCCAAAATCTCTCACTAGTTTTCCTCTTTTTGTTTCCTTTTTTATTGATCTCAACGCTTCACTAATGTTCACTCATTGACATTTACACTTTCTACCTAGCAGATATTTACACAACAAAACCTAAAGGAACTTAGGCAAGAACACCAGCCTTAAAACTAAGATAATGTGACAATGAACAGCAACTTTAATTAAGTAGTTCTAGTTTTATTATTAAAAGACTCGAGTGTTACGACTCAAGCAAGTTACTTAATTTACGTTACTTATAACCATTCACACATATAAGTTGCTCGTCCTGTCGACAGGGCTTAGAATACACTAACGGTATCCCCTGCAGAGGTTTAAGATTCCCTAAAACAAGTAATAACTGTATCTGGTTGTGAGGCTTCTGTTCTGGAGATTTGTCATAATTCCTGGGTCTATTCTGACCGAAGTGATAGCACCTGTTAAGGTCCCATTTATGGATCAAATAGATCTGTTTAAAAATCATTCGTATTAGATTGAACCGTGAACAAAGAAAAACCTTTTTAAGAAGCAACAACACAAAAATGTAAATATGAACTCACAATGAACGCAATCCCCTAATCTCAAGGCAGAAAATAACCCTAAACAGGTTGATAGGCCACTAAAATTAATAAGCTGCTTTTCTTTCGACTTGAATTATCAAAGTACCCATAACTTTAACAAAGATGACTGCGAGAAAAGAAAAAAAAACAATCTCACTGGTTAATAAACATCGTCTGATCCTCTAAATACCGCACATTGTTTCACATAGACACTTTCTGTCAATTATTGCACACATTTTCTCTGTGTTCTTTTCATTATTTCAAGTTTTTTCAACCTGAGATTCTAACAGCCACCAAAGTGTGTTGGAGATAGACTCAGGTTAACTTCACTTACCTTTCAATACCAAAGATTTAAGGTTAATTTGTCATCAAATAGGTCCTGAACTGACTTTCAGTCAAGTTATTCTAAAAGCACCGGTTCACTCTGTATCACTGAAGTTAGTCAGTAATAATCTCGTTTAGTACGTAAATTTACTGTAATAAACCTTAGCTTCGTAAATTAACTAACAAATAGTTGAAAAACATAATCTTTGCTTCGAGTAGAACAAGGAAACAATTTGTTTGCAGTATTATATGGTTACACATCAAAATACGGACCAGATCCACGGTTTCTTTATTTCGATGATCAGTCGAGTTCCTGTGTCTAACGTAGAATACATTTCCTCGGCCTTCTGGTTGGGATTAGAGTCTACAATCAATTAATATCCTTAAGTGATATTCTGGACTTCGGGTTAAAATTAAAACTTTGCAGCCAAACCTCCCCCATCCGATTAAAGAGGAAAATCAAAATAGTCTAACACCTTGCGTAATACTGATCACGATGACTGGATATTTTGGGTACCCCTCATTAAACTAGCCATGTGTCAAGTCTAAACCATTGGGTAGATAGTAAAAAACCCTGAATTCCTGTGTTTTTAGAATGCCTTGACAGTATATATTCACCAAACCCCTCTGCCACGAGCGGGATGTAACACAAAGTTACTTTTTAGGCAGAGTAAAGCTAAACTGAGTACCTAAACAAGCTAAAGAATCCAATCTGCCCTCCTATTCCCTCATAGTTGAGTGGGGGGGGAACAGATGGATTAATTTCTTTCGCAAGGGCATTAGCGCGAAGTGAAACGTAAACAATCTCGTGTAGGGTTTGAACTCGGGTCGTGTGACTTGATTTTAAACCCACTGTTTTTGCTTTTCATCCTTTTTTTGCTATTTTTTCTAAGTTTTTAATGTTGGACTTTCATCATATATATAAAAATGATAATACACAGTTTGTTTGTTTGTTTGTTCAGGTTTTTTACATATCAACCATTGTAGGTGTTTTAATGCCAAATCCATTTTTATACAAATAAACAGTTCTATTTCAAACAATTCAGTTTAGTATACAAAAATGGTTTCATTTCACACAATTCAGTTTGGCCTAAGTACGCAGTTTATATGTAAGTACAGTTTAATCGTCAAAAACATTTCTATTTCAAGTTATACAGTTTAATCAAACAGTTCTAATTCAAATAATTCAGTTTAGCATAAGTACGCAGTTTAGTTCTATTTGACCCAAAGCTCCAGTTTTACTGGAACCGCACCATCAGATTGTTTAGTGTCATATACAGTACACTCGTTGGGTGAGGGACTTACCCCTTTGCAGTGATGCAGTCGATATATTCTACAGCCCCAGCCGTCAGGGCAAGACAATAAACTGGACATTATACTTAAAATGCTAAGCTTATGACGAGAAAACAGGGTTCTGTCTGCTCTTAAATAGTAAAAGACCTTATCAGTACTTCTAATGCAAGGTCTTGAGATAGACTAAGCAAAACTCTGTAAAATGCAAACCAAAGCAAAGTTGTAGAAGATAACGCCCGAAAATAGTCCTGGCAGCTTATAATGCGACTCAACGAAGATGAATTAATAGAAAAACTGCTTCCGAAGGGTCTCAGAAAAAAGAAAGATAAAAATGATTCTAAGAAAAAAATTTTAAATAGCAATTCCACAGATCTTCAGAACTGAAGCCTAATCATCATATTCAGTTTAGTTTCATTCCTGCGACACCCCTTTTGGATATAGTCTTACCCCTCTGCAGAGGATACGGACAGCGTATTCTAAGCCCTTCCGATCGATTGGGTGACATATTCTGAAGATTCTTTTTCTTCTACAATGAAAACGATTAAAAATGTAAAAGATTCATTGTGATATTTTAGTGGTCTATGTTTCTGTTGTCAGTTTTCAATTAAATTTAAATTAGTCTATCGATTGCACTATAGTAACCGATGGTGTCTCTTGTTTTAAATATAAAAAAAAACTTGTTCAGTTGGTAAAAAGGAAATGTTGATTGAAATGGCTGATAATTTACGAGAATTTGAAATCAAACGTTCATTATTTTCACACGTGTCAGTGTTCTTGACTTATGACTAATTAGAAAGCATATCAATAATTTCAACATGGTTAGACATTTGCCAAGAACAAATTGACCCGTTGCAGTTTAAAAAAAGGTTACTCTAGGCCGCCGAAATCATTTAGTTGTCGTAATAAAACTGCAGACGACACCAGCTGTGCACACTTGATAGAATATAATTTATATGGTTGTGTACGTATATGGGGAAATCTATATGATGATAATTAGACTGTCGTTGTAATGGTTGGTAATCTGTGTGTCACTCAAGAAATGTTAGTAGCAACAATTACATTAAAGTATCTATTAAAAGTAGATTGATTATTCTGTCCAGTGAAAGAAAGACTTCTGGGGTGTTGGATGAGAGTTGGGCGTCGGAAGTTACTTCATCTCAAATTTCGCAAGAGTCGTCTCAGATTTCGTTTTGTTCGCTCAAGTGATCGAAGACTTTATCGACCTGGTATATTGTGATATGAAAAGGAAGAGCTCGTGGCGTAACAGTTTTCGTTGTTGAAAGGGGACTAGACAACCCGTGTTCAAATCCCAAACGAGGCGGTTTGCATTTCATATATTGTTAAAACTCTTAGGAAAAGTATAAAGCCACATATTCTTGCCCACCTCCAGTTATAGGTAAATAGTTGGGCAGACTGTGCTCTTTAAACTTTATATAGCAACCGGTTTGGGAGAAGGAAATCTCTGAATTCAAACCAGATCTGGAGAGTGATGGACCCCATCAGGATATTCCTGCCCAAGACATGACACATGGGTAGCATTCCTCAAAACCAAACCAAGTTACAGGTTAAGTCTGACTATTATTTTGTGATAAAAAGCAAGAATAATTTTGAGGAAAACTACAACTAAAAATATACAAATAACTTTACATAAATCGAGTTTTGTATACAGTTGTATGTGTTACTTGTCAATAACAACAGCAACAAAAAAAAAATAATAACAACATACAGAGTGCCCCACACATACGGCGTGGTACTTAAAACTCAGCAAAAGCTTAGTAAATTACAACCAAGATATTTGGGAAATTTATTTACGAGAAGGTGTAAACAATTATTGCAGTTTTTTTTTTTTAATTTGACTCGTATTATCCTTCATCTTTTTAATTGGCATTACTTTTCATCGCAACACTCTCGTGTCGTTACTTTTACGATAGCAAGGAAGAGAAGAATAAAGAATACGATCTCAGTAAGATTCGAACTCGCGTCCCTTTCTCTCAAGGAAAGATTTAAATTATCACCTGGGAGCGTACTATACCAACTCAGCTACTTGAGTGCAGTAAACGGGTACAGTGAATTAGCAAGTTGAAGGATAATGTTGGTAAAAATTATTAATAATGATGGTTATTATGTGAAAATTCAATAATTACAAAATTATAATAGACTAGATAAGACAGAGGAGATTATCATGTGGATACGACGAAGAGAGATGAAAGACTCAACCACATAAGTGAATGCAGCAAACTGGTACAGGAATACAAGAGCAGGTATGACTGGGTGTGGAAGTTGATCCACAGGGAATTGTGCAAACGACAAAACTTTGACCTTACAGACAAATGGTATAAGCACAATCCAAAAGTTTTTCCAGGAAAATAGGACGCAAATAATTCTCAAGAATTTTGAGATAAAAATGGATTACCCAATTCCGATCAGAAAATCAGAAATAGTTTTAGTTGAGAAAACGAAAAGAATTAGTCAACTATAGGAATTTTCTGTTCAAGCGGATTATTGCGTGAAGTGAAAGGAAAGCGAAACGCAGGATAACTTCCCATTCTTGTCAAAGAACTGAAAGTTATAGAACTTGAAAGTGACAGCGATACCAATTATAGTTGGAGTCGTTGGAACAAAGAATCCAGAAAAAGAAGAGAAAAACCAGGAAAGGACGAGTGGAAGAACTGAGTTCGGCTTGATTTGAAGAATCCTGGATAGTTGAAGAGAGTTGATGTTATTCGCAAGGCCACCAGGTGCTACTAAGATGAAAACCTGCAAAGTAGTAGTAGTAGTAGTAGTAAGTGTAGGTTATGCTGTGACAGACATGAAACAGATAATAATAATAATAATAATAATAATAATAATAAGTAAGTAAAGTAAAGTTGGCGACCATAGTCGAGGGTGACCTGAAGGCCCCCTTTTCAATTGCTACTACACCAAGGTGTAGGGGAGGGCGCTACTCCTTCCCTGGATTGCTCCACTTTACCCTTGATCCGTACCTTATAATGCTGAGTGTTAAGCAAGGCGGCATCAAGTACCATTTTTTGAGTCTTTGGTATGACTCGACCTAGGATGGAACCCACGTCTCCCGGGCCATTGGCGAACACTCTAACCGCTAGGCCAATAATAATAATAATAATAATAAGCGTATGTAGAATGAAGGAATGCAAGAGTAGATTCGACTGCTTGGGAAATGTGATTCTCTGGGCATTGTGCAAGAGATTAAAATTGGGCCATACACATGATATATACACAAACCAGAATATGTCCTCAAAAATGAAACGCATAAGATTATCTGGAACTTGAAGATGTACTTATTACCCAGTCTAAGTGAGAAGAATAGACCAAGTTTTAATTAACAAGAAGTAAAGAACTTGTAGATTTTGTCCTTCCAGCGAACAACAAAATGGAGAAAAGCTAGACAAATACTTGGATCTTAGCAGAAAGCAGAAAAGTGAAATATGAGGGTGACAGTAATACTGATAAAAAGATAAAAATGATTCTTACAAAAATAAGTATAGATTCAGAAAGTTATTCTACAAAATGTTTTCACGCATTTTCTTCATATATTCTTGATCTTGACACAGGGAAACTTTTTAATGAATTTTCGGTGTTTTATATAATGATAAATTCTATAATCACGTCATTTTCTTACGGGAACTATGCAAGTATAAGTTATAAAATCTACCACCTACGAATGTGTTCTTAGTGACCGCTTTTTTCTGTTTGTGTGTGCGCGTGTGTGTATACGGGTGTATGTGTTACCGAAACACATGCACGTAGGTTCGTTGTATTCATGAGTTCAGATTTTTAACCTGCCTTCTACTTCACTGATTTCTTCCGCCTTTGCCCTTTCTATTACGACCTCGATGAGAATGGGAAAACGCTAATTGAGAGCTTAAAATGACAAGAGATTTTTTCCTTCTTTTTTTGTAAGCGTCCCTTTTACCAACAGAACAAGTGAAATAATAAAAGTACAAAGGATTTAGAAAAAGACTCCATCACTGATTGGTCCACTGCACTCATTCGTGTAATTGCGACCGCACAAAAGTATTTGTGAGAATAAATCGGCTTTCTCATTGACACAAACAGCCAATCAAACAGCACTATCCGATGTAGCAAACGATTTTTTACTTTCAAATATCTTTTCTTTTCCCGAACGATTAACATAATTTAAACAGAATTTTGCCGATGATTTTATCGAATGGATGTTGACCAGTTTTCAAGTTTGAAGCTAAATTATCAATTCTTGATCACTCAATTATTAAACAAGAATTGAACTTGTCACGAAGCGAAATGGCCGAGATGGCGTTATTTTCCATCAAAATTCAAACCAGGATTTAAAATGCTAACTTACTTACCAGACAAGCATATTCATTCGCAAGATTGGTATTATAGGATCTTTGCGCTAATGCCCTTGGGAAAGGTGTGAATCATCCTCCTCACCACCGCCACAGCTATGGGTAAATAGAAGGGCAAAATAGATTCTTTAGTAAGAAAACCAGGGTAGGAGAATGAAAATTCTGAATTCAAACCAGATGTTCTCTGTTTAAAAATTGACCTTATATCGCATCCTGTCCATGTCGGTGGGATGGGGGTAAATGATACATAAGATATCGACATACATTCATTGAGCCATTATTAGAAATTTCATGGTGCTTCATTCGTCGTAAAGATGGGATCGACTAACTGATTTCGCATCCAAATTGAGACTGTTTATGTTCACATCACATTCATGATCTTGGGAAAGGCATGAAACCGTTTGTTTTCTATGCCACTAGCATATATATATATATATATATATATATATATATATATATATATATATATATACGGTGTGTCACCGATAAGCTACGATGAAAGAGAAAAGGTGTGCACTAGGGGAACCCGAACTTCCACGACTACACAAAAATGTAGATATACATGTACGATGAACATGATTCTTTCACCTCTGGGCATAAAATGATCCTTGACGGGTTGACCTGCCATTAAAAACAGTCAATCACTTCTTCCTAAATAGAAACATCTTTATCATCATAAAGTAAAGTAAAGTTAGCGACCATAGTCGAGGGTGACCCGAAGGCTCCCTTTTCGATAGCTACTACACCAAGGTGTAGGGGAGGGCGCTACTCCATTCCCAGGATTGCTCCACTTTACCCTTGAACCGTACCTTATAATGCTGAGTGTTAAGCAAGGTGGTATCAAGTTCCATTTTTAAAGTCTTTGGTATGACTCGACCTGGGATTGAACCCAGGTCTCCCGGGCCATTGGCGAACACTCTTGTTACAATCATTGTTGAAATTGTCACCTCATTATATTTTCAAGAAGTCCATGATAATGATCAGTTGAAATATTTTATAATTTTTTAGTATTTCTAAGTACTTTAGAAATAGAAAAAAAAAAGATTTGTAACCAACATCATATTAACATTTGAATCCGGGACTTCCAACAAGAAAGGATTACGAATTTGCCAAGAATAACTTACTCTAAACCGATGTACGAAGCGTCCGACAGGGTCTTTTTGCAAAGATTGGCTATCAGTTCGGTTGCCAGGGGACGATAGGGTCATTCAGTACTCTGGCTAATCTAGCGCAAACAAAACAGCATGATTTTGCCTCTCTGTTCCTCTCTGTATCTGTTTCTTTCGTTTTTTTCTCTTTAAACCCCTTCTTAATTTCCTTGCTTCTGGTTGTAAACGGGATCAGAGAAGAATTGTACCGCTCTTTTATTTTCATATTTTGCGCCCCCAACAGTTTCCAACCTCGGGTTGTCTACGGTTTGATATCATTTGTAGCCCCGCAGGTAACTGAACTTTTGTGTGCGCAAAAAAACAAAACAAAACAAAAAACCCGCTCGTTTATACGAACTTCAAAGTTAAAATAAGTCGCCTACGAAAGACAAGGTAATTTCCCACCAACAATAATTACCTCAATAAAATAAAATTTGTGGCTCCATTAATAAAGATCATTTGAACCAAGCCATATTATATGATTAATTCTAAAACAATGTTTTGATTATTCAAAGTAGATATAAAATTCCCTCTATATTATACATAACTGCATTTTAATATTGCAGTATCTATAGTGTGCCCGATATCTGTAATAGAGTATCTACAGGTACATCATCTTCACGTAGAACTTGTAATATTCTTCCGTGAAACAGTTAATTGCAATGCGTGGTTTTAATTTCTTTGTTATACCAAATACACGCACACATATCCACACATACATAAGCTTAAAAATTGACCCTGTCTCACATCCTAACCGTGGTGGAGTGGTTTGGTAAATACACAAATGCACACACACATACGCTTAAATTGACCTCCTTTCACATCTTCCTGATCATGTGTGTGTGTGTGTGTGTGTGTGTGTGTGCGTGTGTGTGTGTGTGTGTGTGTAACTGGAAGTATAACGACTGTATGAAAATGTAAACATGAAAAAAAGAAAAGAAGAAACATAAAGTCTTCCGAGGATAATTTTATTCATGATAAAAATAAATAATATCGTCCTCTGAATGCCTTGTGTTTTTTATAGTGTACATTTTCACACACACACACACACACACACACACACACACACATACACACACACACACACATACATACATATATATACATATATAGAGAGAGAGTCACGATAAGGGATAAAATACATATGAAAGTTTATAGAAAGGTCTCAACCCTATTATTAGCAGAGTATGTTTAAGACCTAAAATATTGATATTATGTTCACCCAGAGAACTCATTTACTCGGAATTTTATGTGTAGCCCACAATCTTAAGGCGGAAGGAAGGATGAAGTGACATGACAACTGTTATTTAAGGTAAAAGAATTGATTACGTGGTTTTGAGTGTGTACGAGAACAAAATAAAAATTATTAATTGATTTTTACGTTTAACTTCGCAAAAATACACTGAAGTTTCACCCTGGGGTAAATCAGATGGTCAATGGCGCAGAAGAAATGTATTTATATATCTACACTTATAAATTAAGTAACTTTTCTTGTTCGGTAATTCATCGGGTTTAGAGTTGTACATGATACATTGTTTTGTTTTTTCCAGACAAAATCTGTAGTTGTTATAACCGCCTCTATAAGCAGTGGTTATTTTTTACAATATCCCATTCTATTATGAGGGATTTACCTATTTCATCTCTTATTTAATATATACACTTTGCTAATGTACTACCATTAGCATATGTTCTCTGGGTGAAACTAAGATTGTAATTTTACGTCCCTTTTTTCCCCATTTGATTCGGTGTTTGTTGATTCTTTCATCCTTATCATTATTTGAATCTCCCTTTCTGACGGTATTTTAAATATGATATTGTCTATAAAGTAATTATGACAGCATTCTGGTTAAAACCTTTTTCTTCTAAAATTTTCAAATTATGTTCCCTGAAGTTTTTTTCTTAATTTTCCATTCAACAATAACATTTTAAAATTGTTTTTATTGAGCAATTTGCAGATTTTGATACTTTTTATCAATTGAAAAATTTGCTTACTTCGATGCTGCAGTCCAGTACCTCAGCCATTACGCCGTGGGGCTTTAATAAATTCTTCCTGGTACAAATACCCACCATTATAAGTCTTTATAAAAACTCTTTATTGATTGAAAAATACTTGTGGTCAGGATTTTACTACAGTATCCGGGATATGAAATCGTCTCATCTTGAACTAAATCAAAATTTTGTCACAATTTTTCAAATGAAATTCATTTTCCCCTTCAGTGTCTTTACATCGTTCTCTCGTCAGTTAATTCAAATTTTATATTATTGAATAAACACTTCCTTGCTGGGCTCATACAACAAAGAATTACATGAGAAAACTGTGGTTTCATCTCGCATCCTTGAATATGATAGAAAAGAAGCAAAGTTATTTGCTATCGAAAGGTGTGTGAGTGTATTGAATGAATTGACTTTGTTCTGTAACCATGCCTGACCCCATGGTCATCATCTAATGAAGACTTTTTTTCGACATGTTTATGAAAAGCTTGATGAGAACTACACAATTACGCTGCATCCTATTTTAAACAAATCCTGGCTGCAGCACTCTTCAAAACCAAAATTGAACCGTCATTTACTTTCCATCTTAAAAACCATCCAAGTAAGACAAGCAAGATATGCTGGACATTGCTGGTAAAAGAAGGACAAACTCATAAGAAACGTTGTCCGATGGACTCCTACACATGGACACTCCAGTATTGGTCGACTAGCACAAACGTACATTTATCGGCTCTGTGTGGACACTGGATGCCGTCTAGAGTACTTGCCGAGAGTGATGGGCAATTGGAAAGGATAGAAAAAGAGAGTCAAGGAATCATGCTGTTGGCTTTAGGCAAATGACCTACACACAAGGTTTTGTCCAATGCATGCTATTCGGTTGGTATATATATATATATATATATATATATATATATGATAAATTTTTATTCCCAATATTTTCACTATTTTTTAAGTAAGCTATCATCTTCGTTTTTATTTCGAAATATGAACACATTATATTTATGATTTCCATTAATATTACAAGGTAATTTAGTTACAGATCATGAAAAGATATTTATCTTTTTCTTCTATAAGTAAAAAACGCTATTGAAGATCATTAGTGAACATTCATTTAAGATTGTTGATGAAATTATTCAGTTAATTAAAGTTTATTAGGAATCAAATTTTTACAACTAATTAACGATAATTCTCAATGCAATTATTCTGTCAATTAAAGATAGTTATGAATGCAATTGTTATCAATAGAATTATTCTAGTAATTAAAAATAATTATTATTAAAATTATTGAGTAAATGTAAGGTAGTTTTCAAAGAAATTATTTAAGTAATTAAAGATAATTATCAATGAAATTACTCAGTTGATAGAAGATAGCTATCAATAAAAATATTCAGTTAAAGACTTATCATTAGAATTATTGAGTTAACTAAAGATACTTATCAAAGAAATTAAGTAATTAAAGATAGTTATCAATGAGAAAGGTGATCTCGATTTTTCTTAATGATATCTCTTCTGTTAGGGTATACATGAAACGGATTTATTTCCTCTTTAATACACTTTTTCTAGTTTTTTTTCTTCATTTAATGCTAGAAAGAGAAGAAAATTTCAATTTACATAAATATAAGAAAAATGGATCAAAATGCTTAGCAACAGAAAGACACCCTTCTATTAGAGCAATAAAAAAATAAAGCAATTTTTTACAACTTAAAACACCGTCAAATTTGTGAGTCTTCCTTAGAGATAATCACGTGGCCGAACCAGTTGCTAAACTTCAATCCAGAAGTGAATTTAGCGCAATGGGTCAAAAGTAAATTGTAGTGACTTTAATTTTTACTGATAAAATAAAATTGCAATACTGTGAAGGACGATGCTTATTTTGACCTGAGTTCAGTATGCGTATGCTGATTAAAAATAGATATTCAGATAAAATTTTCCAAGTCTTCAACGTGGAGTAAGGTATGGTAAAATATATTCATCCTACGAGGAAGATACAACGTATTAATATTGGGTATCATTACTGTTGTTACTCTCTTTATTTTGAAGTTTGTACACATATTGATTCGACTATACAATCACCTAATGTAATTCATTTATTCGTTAAATCTTCAATAAACAGGGACATATATTTATAGTGTTGAAATTTTGTTTTGATTTTTGGATAATTTTTCAAAAATCTCATTAGTTAGATAAGTTATTAAGAAGAGGAATAGCATATTTAAGCGATATCAGACAATATTAGGCAAACTATATCAAAGATATCAACCACGCGGCTGTCTTCAGTGAAGAGTGTTACATTTTGCTCGTTGTGTTTTAGGTTGAAAAAAAAACGACTTAGCCATATGATTCAGTGCGTATTATAATATAGACTTACTCAGTATTTTAGATAAGACTTATTATCTATTGTTACCTTAATTCGTTACAAAGGATCGAATACTTTGTAGCTGTGTCAGTGCCACTGTATATTTGCACCACTTCGACTTTAACGAAACGCTTGTAGAAAAAGCTTGATAAAAATAGATAAGGATGCTGCAGTACGGTTTTGAACAAATCCTGCTCTCAAGAAAACAGCTGTTGTCCGCCTGTTTAACTCACAAGCTATCCAAAAAAAGTGCAAGACATGCAAGACACTACTGGAAAAGTAAGAACGAACGATTTCTTTTTAGTTATGTAAAATTAAATATATCAAAATGCTTACCTTTTATTTTCATTTTTGGCATTTTAATCATCATCAGAAATATGTTTAAGTATACGATTTTTGCCTTATTTTCTGATGTCCAAATGTTTTCTGCCTCAATTCAAATAAAAAATAATGTCATGTATTCTCAATTTATTTATTTTCGTAATGTCTTTAAATTAAATGACGATAATTTTTATGATGAAATTTTAAAGAGAAAGTCTAACTATTTTTAGAAAATTCTTGTCAAAAAATTAAGTTTTAAAGGACTTTAAATCTAATTAATTACACATTGATTATCATCGTAAAAATTGCATTAAAGAAAATGATTCTTCTTAAGTTAATGCATTCATTGTCTATAAGTTTGAGAAAAGTCATTAACAAAGCAGATATTGTTGAGGCAAATGACCCACACACAACGTTTAGTCCTATGCATTCTTTTTGATTGCTACATGAGATACAATATTCAGTCGACAAATTGTTTTATTATAATTTTTAATTTATTTCTTACGTGTGTGCGCATGCGTGCACGATCTCACGCGCGTGCACTTGTGTATGTGTGTGTGTGTGTGTGTGTGTGTGTGTGTGTGTGTGTGTGTGTGTGTGTGTGTGTGTGTTTCTCACGGATTATCTGACATCTGATAAGGCTGAATTAAAAAATCGAAACGTTTGACAACATCAACAATACAATGTCTGATTAGTGTATTCAAGACCCTAGATGAAGTTACGTCACTATATATATATACTACCAAAAACTCCTGTGCTGTCGACAAAGTCTTCAACAGATAATGACGAGAGTTAAGAATGGAGTCAAGGCCATAGCATGATTACCACTAACCCAGAGTGCCCCTTACAATATCACTAACATTTATTGTTTGTCTGTCACATTTTGAGAATGCCAGACGAAATTGTCCTGATCTACCAATGTGACCGAAACCAGTAGCGAAGCATCAATTCAATGATGTAAGATTTGAGTTCTTTGACAAGATGACGACGTCAAGACTTAACGGAGAATTGAAAGTGAAATTTCTATTAAATTTGCGGACAAAGTTAAGGTACAAAAGATCAATAATGCATTAATTCAATGATGTTGAATTTGAATTAACTGACAAGATGATGATTTCAGATTCGACTGGAAAGTTGAAACAACATTCTACCTAGTTCAAGATAAAACGATTATTTTTAAGTTTTTTGAATATAGTTGTAAAATCTTGAACACTTTCAATTGAAGTAAAATATCGTCCTGAGATTTGTACTGTTACCAACACAGGTGATCAGTTTAATTAAAACTGTTTCCTGACATGATGATATTATTCTGCCACAACATTATGGAAACACATTACTTTTGCCACATGATGACGATTGTATGGTATTTCCCTGTGGTTATATCAGACTGGAAAACTCTGATTTTAATCCTTTTGCTAACATGACATGAAGCAATGTGGCAAGGAAATACCTATTACTTCCCATGTCTTATATACCTTGAGGAAAATCTGAGTCCTGCAAATGACTGAAAAAATGTTGATGGAATAAGACGAGGATGAAGATATAAAAACATTGTAATGATGCCGAACCTGGAAAGAAAGAAAGAAAGAAAGAAAGTTATTTGGTGTGACTTTATTATTACTCGTGTTTCATTAAAAAGAGGCGGTTGAAGGATAGCAATGGATTTGCATGAGTTCAATCTAGAAAACAAAACAGCGAATGATTCGAACGAAGAAAACTGTGTGTAGTTTAACATCATTAATGGTTTATCACGACGCTATTCGTTTCCCACACCTCATACCACGGTGCCTTTCCAAGATTCTCTGTGCCACTCCCTCAATTCTGATGTCACTTTATCATTCTTTACTGACAATCAACTTGAAAGTCCCGGCCAGCTAATTCTTAGGAAATGACACAAGTCAGGCGCCATGTTTGTGTAAGGTGAGCATTTGTGAAATCGTTTTATTCAATTCTCAACACTCAGGTTATTTAAGAAATGTTGAATGGTTCATCTCAGATAAGAAGTGCTGATTCTCTGAGTTATTTACTGCGTTTAGCGTAGAAAGGCACAAGGACATAATATTGCTGTTAGGACAATGATAAAGATGTAACTATAATTGTACCTTTTTCTAATGTTTTAATGAATAAAAATTCATAAATAAATCAGCATTTTTGCAAGACAGTGACCGTGTCTTTGCTAAAATAAAAACTATGTTGTCGGATGGCGGGAGTTTCCGCCATTATATCATCATTGTCATCAACAATAAATAGAGTGAAGGGAAATGGATTTTGTAAAGGTTATCAGTGTAGAAAACAGAATCAGTGATCTGAGTTCAAATTCAGGCCAATGTTGTCTAAATTTACTTGGCACTTATACTCTTGGAAAAAGTAATATCTCAAGATGTCACCAGACTTTATATATATATATATATATATATATATAAGGATGAGTAAAAAAGAAAGTAATGCCTTTTTTTTTTGTACAGTGATAATTATCGACACATGAACATATATCATACATCAAAATGAAGCTGGTCCTCTGTGGATCGCATCTCTACTTCTCAACGTAGTCAACGTTTCCCCCAAAAGCAATGTCCCACCTTCAAATGAGAGGATGTATCCCCACCTCGTAAAATTCTGTTGACTGTTCTTTGAGCGACTACATCACTAGAGTTTTCACTTCCTCGTCACTTGTATAATGTTTGCCTCATAAACCCTCTTTCAAAGAGATGAGAGTCTGAAGGGGCTAAATTTGGTAATTATGGAGGATGCGGTAAAGTTGTTCACCCGAATGAATCAATTGTCTCCCTGGTCTTGATGCTTGTGTGGGGTCTTACATTGCCATGCAGAAGGAGGACATCATCGATTGGTAAAATTCAATGCCATCAGACTATCATCTTTTTGACTCCATGAAACTCGACAATGTTGAGAAGTAAAAGATGTGATCCACAGAGGATCAGCTTTATTTTAATGTATATTACATATTCCTGTGTCGGTAATTAATCCTGTACTAAAGAAACAGGCATTACTTTTTGACTCCCCCCCATATATATATATATATATATATATGACTGGGACCACTCGGATTTCTATTGCTTTAATAATACGTCATTGGGTATCGTGGCATTACTCCCTTGGAGAAGATCTGTGTCTTTCATAGTAAGAAGTATCTCTTCTCGTTTCATAGTTGGATATATCTCTTCTCGTTTTAACTATGAGTAAAATAGTAGAGAAGACTAGGATATCTCGCCTTCAAGATGCAGTCTAGAAGGACAATTCTGATATCAAAATCATGATCTGGAATTCCCAAGTCTTGCTCTGCTGTCTTAGAAATGAGTAATGAAATGCAGAAAGCTGGGGAAATTACCCGAAATAAACAATGATGAGGTGCCCGTGGTGTTATTTGGAGGTGCCCGTGGTGTAATGGTTATCGTTGTTGGAAATGAACACGGCGACACGTGTTCAAATCCTAGACAAGACTGATTGCGTTTCACATAGCACTAATACCCTTGGGAAAGGTATGAATCCAATTATTCTCCCTCCAGCTATTGTTGTATTTTGACCTTCGACCCGGGAAAATATGCCATTCCAAAGTGATGCACCGGAAGGAAGTGACACATCCCAATAGCCAGTAATCGAAAGAAATTGCATAGGCGGGATTTGGCTGATGAAATGGGACAAGGTAAAAAAAGAATCCCATGGTACACTCATAGACTGATGCACCGGAAGAGAGTGACCTGTGAACTGCATGACAGTTATTTCCGCTTGATGACGATCAAACATGACACTCCAAGGATTGAGTGGACGATTGAGTGGGCGTTTAACTTATATAACCCTGTCAAGACAGTTAGATCAGTTGGAGTTATAGACGAGATGTGGTAGGGAAGGCCACACCAGGTCGAAGGGGCCCTTAGAGCCCCTGATGAGTTGGGTCCAGAGACGTTGCTGATAAGATGTGGTAGGGAAAGCCACTCCCGGCCGAAGGGGCCCTCGAGGCCCCCAGTAGTTTTGGAGACCCGTTGCTGATAAGATATGGTAGAGAAAGCCAGCACTCAGCAGAAAGCTGAGCCCCCGGGCCTCTGGTTGAGCATCAGGAGAACGAGAAAGACACAACGTTGACGGCCATAAGAGTGGGGGTCAATATATTGCAGTTCTGTTCGGGTCCAACTCCCTCTCACCATAAAACCTTGAATAACCTTTTCGAACCCTTACAATAAAGTGAGAGGTACATATTTTTTATAAAGAAGTCTTCACTCGTCCTTTATCGTTGTGATGTTGTGATTCATTCTGCATGTATATGCATGTGTATATGCATATGAGTATATGATATAGAATTAATTTGGTGCCGAAAACAAGACATATCGTCATGATATGGTTACGCACTGGGTTCCACGGAGACGATCAGATAAACAAGCTAAGAACAACGAGGAATCTATTTCAGAGCGGCTTGTTCAAGCAACAAAAAAGAAGGAAAAGGAACAGACCGACGCGAAAAGAACAGAAAAAAAAGGACAAAGGAAGAAACTGCATCATTCTTAATAGAAAGAAAAAAAAAGAAAAAAAAAAGAACAAACCAGCAACAGAAAGAAAAAAAAAGGAACGGTAAGTAGATCGCTCGTTCACAATACTTCTACCTCTCTGTCAATTAATATTTGGGTTCGGAAAAAAAGGATTTAAACTGATTATAATGGTGAAAACATTAGTTTTAATGACAAGGGCCTTTCTAGAAAGATAAAATTGGAAATAATTTTTTTTTTAAATATGTGTGATGCCTAGATAAAAATTATGATTACTGCTATGTGTAATATTGTATCGAAGTGAGGGAGAGAAAAAGAAGGGAAACAAAGCTGACTATGGGACAGTTACTGTCCGTTTTTTGAGAGACACTTTATATAAACAATATTTTCATAAATGAATTTATAATCTTTGTGAGTAAAAAGTTATAGTAAACAATAAATTTTATGAATGGGGTTTCGTAGTAACTTTTCAGTGCTCCGGCCTAGTGGTGATCAAAAATGAGAATTTTAATCCGCGAGATGGAATTTTGGGAGCATCAATGGGGTTGTTCAAGAATTTCGCACATTGGTGTTTGTCTGAAGAATGCGCATATACTTTTTCGATATTTATGAAGTTGGGAGAATCGATATTTTCGGCGCTGGTAGAATCAGGCCGGTTTCTTTGTGGAAGTTGTTGATACCAATTATTGGAGACATGGATATTGTCTCGGACTTGTCGTGGTCCGTGTCGACTGAAAATGGTCTCGCCGTAGAGGTAGAGTAACTAAGAGACATGATTTTTGGGTCTGACGAAGCAGACAGGTATTTTGTGAGTTCCCTCTGGAGTGGAGTTTTGAGATTGTTATTGGGGAAGATATTTTGAAACAGAGTTTTGGATATAATTAAGAGATGCGCAGAATTTTGACGGAACCAGGAGTGGCGAGGATTTGCAGATTCGGATTAGGAATTGTTTTGAATTGGGAAATGTTGTTGGCTGAATAGATAAAGGTTTGGGTTGTTTAGGAAAAAAAAAACACCCGGGATATTTTGTGCAAATGAAAAAAAATAGAAAAAGAAGAAGAATGCTCGTAAGCTATTGAGAAAGTTTTATTATAAATCAGGCTTAATTTATGGTACTATAGACTGAAATTGAATAAACTGGGAAGCGAACCTATAGTTATTGTATTAAGGTTTATTGTGATATAAGGTTGAAAAAAAAGGGACATTGAATGAGCAATTTATTATGAAAAAAACAGAAAAAAAATGAAAACCAAAACAAAAACAAAATACTACAGGACAATGAAAAAAGGGACAGAGAAAAAAAAGGAAAAGAAACTTAAACATTGTTGAACACAGTACATAGATTGAAAAAAGAAGAAAAGAAAACTGAACATTTGTGAACTGTGATTGTAATATTGTTTTGACTTGTTGTAAAGTGAAATCTTTTTAGTTTGTTTGAGTTTAAAGGCGACATTAGAAAAATTTTTTTTCCTGTTTCATATTATGAAATTTGACGAAAACCATTAACAGAGGATTTTATACTAGGTTTACTAATATTTGTAATTATATTGATTCTAAAAAATTTTTCTTTTTAGAATTTGGGGTTTTCGTGGAATAGGAATTTTTTTTAAAGGTTTCTGTTTTGACGAATCGGTGGCTGACGCGAGAATAGGACAGACATTCATCCATGCGCTGTTACAGATTGTTGTTGGGTAGACGGCAAAGAAAGCAATTCTATCGAAGAATTCGCCGGCCCATGAAGCTGTTGAAGGCCTATGGTGGCTACTATTTTTTAGATTGGAGTTCCAAGGATGGAATAAAGGGGTGGCCTACTCCAATATTTTGTGGATGATGTCTGAGTCTTTCAGTCATGATGGTGTTTTGGATACGCGTGTGATTTGGCGAAACGAAACGAATCCGAGGAAGGCGAGGTGCCTATATATTGGTAGCCACGAGGGTTCCTGATTAAATTGAAAGAAACCCAGTGAGGGTATAATCAAGTAAACCTTGTTCCTCTAAGGCTTACAAAGCAATGGGCATGGAAACAGAGACTTAATAATGAAAAAAATGAGTAACACATTGCTAATTAGTATTTTGCGTGTACTATTTTAGGCGGTTTACTGCATGCGTGCCAGATTGTGATACATTCGGATGTATTGGGATACTTTATTTTGGGCCATGATTTTTGTAGTTTATGTGGAATGCTTTGGGCCTTGAAGATATTGTGTTATAGTTTATGGAATTCTCCGGTTACTCCAGGTAGGAACCTGTTGAGCAAAGAACTGGAGTGTGGTCATGAGGAATCCAGACGAAATGTATTGCTGGAATGACCAGGGTCACGGGGTTTGTGACCAGGATCTGGGACCAGAGTATGGTCCTTTTAGGGTTTTGAAATTTCTTCAAGGAATTATAGAGGGCTCGTTGTGTTGGGAGGATAAAAGATGCATCCGTATTGTACCTTGATGCACGCATGTTAAGATGGCCAACCACGCAAAGATAGTAAAATAGATTTAGATAATAATTAGTCGGGCAAGTGTTACATAGAGAGAAGGTCGTCTTCTAAGTGAGATTTTGTTTGCTGTAGTTCAAGTGATTCTTTTTGTGTTTTCAGCCATTATTGTTCTTGTAAATAATTCTGTAAAATATGTGTGAGGGTGATGGAGACGAACGTGAAGAAAATTCCACATGTGGAATTTTGAAAAATAATTAACGGATGATTGTTGTATTTTGACCTTCGACCCGGGCAAATATACCATTCCAAAGTGATGCACCGGAAGGAAGTGACACATCCCAATAGCCAGTAATCGAAAGAAATCGCGTAGGCGGGGTTTGGCTGATGAAATGGGACAAGGTAAAAAAAAAATCCCATGGTACACTCATAGACTGATGCACCGGAAGAGAGTGAACTGTGAACTGCATGACAGTTATTTCTGCTTGATGACGATCAAACATGACACTCCAAGGATTGAGTGGGCAATTGAGTGAGCGTTGAACTATTATATAACTCAGTCAAGACAAGGAGTTACAGTTGGAGTGAGACGAGATGTGGTAGGGAAAGCCACACCAGGCCGAAGGGGCCCTCGGGGCCCCAGATTGAGTTGGGGTCCAGAAAAGTTGCTGATAAGATGCAGTAAAGAAAGCCATCATCCAGCAGAGAGCTGGGCCCCTGGGCCTCCGGTTGAGCATCAGGAGAACAAGAAAGACACAATGCTGACGGCCATAAGAGTGAGGGTCAAAATATTGCAGTTTCTGTTCGGTCTCCAGCTCCCTCTCACACGCAAACCTTGAGTAACCCTTTTCGCTTACAATAAAGTGAGAGGTATATTTTTCTAAAGAAGTCTTCGTTCGTCTGTTTAATCATTGTGTCGTTATATTTCTGCATGAATCTGCATATGAGTATATAACACGATGGGTAAATAGTAGGACAGACTGGGTTCTTCAGCCTTGGTGAGGCAACTAGTCCAGGAGAAGGAAAACTCTGAATTCAGACCTGTTAAACTCCGCTTAAAAATTGACCTAGTTTCATATCCTGCCCGAGCGGAGGGGTTGGTAAATAGGATAAACAATGATGTACAAAGGCAACCTTCCACTAGTGAAAGGAGTCTAGCAAGAGACTACAACTGGTGCAACTGATGATAGTCTAAGACTTTCCTTGCCACTGGACTTCAATTCTGCTCGTCAAGATAGTGCTGATGGAAGCCTGCACAACCTCCTTTAATGTCTTTAATGTACAGATATCTTTATTTTCTATGAGGAAATATGCACGTATTTTTTGTATACGAACATTGTATACTAAGACACCGAAATATCTAAAGAAAGCACATAAAATTATATATTCAAGTAACAGAAATCCCCAGGAAACAGAAGAGCCTCACGCAAAAAAATCATTTAACACTAAAAAAAAAAAATACAACATAATACTTTCCAGACACATATGAGGCTTTAAAAAGCAAACCAAAAATAAGCTGAAAAGTAAAACAAGTACAACCAGCTTACAAGAACGTTTCAAAACACTATCATATTTGCGTAGAAGAAAAAATAATCTTAATCACCTTCCTAAAAAAAAACTAAGTTCTAAATAAACGATCAGATCTCATATCCAAGTGGAGACAGGAGAACAGTAGAACTGTAGCCTCACCAGCTGATGCAGAGTAGTGTCATACACAGGACACCCACTTTTTTACCGGAGTTGCCTTACTCCTTTTCAGAGGATACAGTCATCATATTCTAAGCCCCGTCGACAGGGTAGACTAAGCCTATTAAAAGTCAACCAGTAGAGGGAACACGTAAGTAATGATCTGCTAGGCTAGTTTGATAGTCTTACAACATGGCAAAGCACCGAACGTTTTGATTCATTTCAGGATCCCACTTGAATGATTCCAAGTTTCTGATCCGCTCTGCTAATAAAGCGATACTGCTCATTAGCTCGCATAATTGACTAATGCAATCATCAACAAAAATCAGTGACAATGACACAAGAAAGGCAACCAACAAAAGCATTTTTTTTTCTATTTTCTTTCATCTTTATATATTTATTCTACAAGATTATCCGGTAATATTCCAGTTGTATGTACATGTATTACGAACGCTGAGTTTTACCTAGCAACCAAATTTCCTCTTCAAGCACACCCACTGACAATTTAAGTATTTATATATATATATATATATAGTCAGTTGTAAGCTAACGTCAAATATCCCAATGACTTGTATTTCCGTAGCATTGCGATAATAATTTCCGATTTTTTTGTTTCTTTTACAAGTCGATTGAGTAGCTTAGGAACCCGCTAATGAAAAGCTAGAAATGCGGGTAAAAGTCACACTTACAGACTTTACATAATCATCAATACTTCTGTAGAGCATAGGGAGTTGTTTTGGTGATAGCGCTGTGAGTGGAGCTTAGAATACGCTGTATCCTCTGTAGATGGATAAGACCCATCACTCCCCACTCCAAAAAGAAAATAAATCGGGTTTGTCCTTAGTATGACACTAAACTGCATCTGATGGTGAGGCCCCAGTTCTGGGGTTTGGAGAATGTACACTGCCTCTTCATTATCTCAGGTCCACTTTGACCTGTTATTTTTGGTCAAATAGAACTGTTCATTCATTTACTAAGGGTTATTATAATTTTTTAAACTATACTGCTGTGTGCAAATTGTTCGTATTAGATAGGAATGTTTGACAAATCGAATTACTAATGTTAAATAGCAATACTTGAAATCATATAACTGTGTGCAAACAAATGATTAACATCAAATAGAGTTATCAGTGTTGGATAGTAGTACTTGAAACCGTTTAACTGTTTGCAAATAAATGTACTCAACTTGTTTAAAAATAAAGTTACCCACAAACTATTCGCTTACAGATCATGTATATATAAACACCCCTGGACAAAAATATAAGACCACGCTCAAAAATGAAGAAAAAGGTATTGTTTACAATTTTTAAACTATGAAAATCAGATATATGAAAGATAAGGTTAAGAGATATTTGGATTTAAAATACGAAGAAATTTCAATTCATTTTTCATATGTATATTAGTATTTATGCTAGATTTAAAATTTTTCTTTCGACATAAATATAAGACCACCAATAAAAACTAAAGAAAAAGGAATTATTGTGATTGAAAATTTTATTATATATAGTCTACATACTATATAAGACCTATTAAAACTGTAATACTCAAAATACTAAAAACATAAATGGCAAAATGAACTAAATTATCTAAGTTCGAGAAAGGCGAGATTACTGCTCTGAAAAGAGTCAGAAAATATCAGAGAGATATTTCGAAAGCCTTAGGATGCAGTAAAACCGTTATCTGCAATTACTTGAAAAGTCCAAATTAGTATGGAACAAGAAAACCGACTGGTGGGCTAGAAAAATTATCACCACAATTCAAGAGAAGAATTTTTCGCGAAGTAAAAAAGAAAATTTCGTTATCATAAAAAATATTGAAATCTCTAGTAAATGCTCTTTTCAGTACTAGAACAATTAGAAGGCATTTAAACTACGAAAAAATTAAGCATAAGCAAAAATTCATCGTCCAATGTTAATTATGAAGAACAAAGAGAAACAACAGGAATATGCTCGACAATATCAAACCATGAGTGCTAACGCATGGCGAAAAGTTATTTTCTTGGACGAAAAGAAATTTAATTTAGACGGTCCAGACGGATTTTAGAAATACTGGCACGCAAAAATTTCCCAGAAGATAATTACTCAACAAGACATAATGGAGAAGGATCTCTTATGATCTAGGGGGCCTTCTTGTCATCAGGAAGACTTAAACTACAATCTGTCAGTGGTCGACAAAAAGCTGCAGATTATGTGAAAATGCTAAATGATTTATCTCTCACACAAGAAGGGCGTTGTCTATGTGGAGAAGAATGGATTTTTCGGCAAGATAGTGCTGCTATCCACAGTGCATCAATAACAAAGTATTGCTTGACCACTCAGCGTGTTATCCTGACCTCAATCCTATAGAAAATTTGTGGGGATTGATTGTTGCAAAAGTTTATGAAGTACTCAGCAATTTTTGAACTCAAAAACGCAATCTTAGACGCTTGGGAAAAATACCTTCGGTTCAACTTCAGAAACTATTTGACAGTATGCCTAGCCGAATTTTTGAGGTTATCAAAGCTAAAGGTGGATCTACAAAACATCAAATAAAAAAAATTGTCTTTATATTCTATAGTCCTGCTCATTGGTCTTATATTTATGTCAAAAATAAATTTTAAATTATGCATAAATGCTAATATACATATAAAAATGAATTGAAATTTCTTCTTATTTTAAATTTAAATATCTCTTAACCTTTTCTTTCATATATCTGATTTTCATAATTTAAAAATTGTAAACAATACCTTTTTCTTCATTTTTGAAGGTGGTCTTATATTTCTATCCAGTGGTATATATATATATACAACAGGATTTGTCATTAAATAATTCACAAAAATGGATATTCTGTGTAGCACCAACCAACAACTGATATCATATAATTTTGCGCAAAAAAAAAGAAACAACAACTCAAAAAATCTCAATATGTACGTCGAATCTGTACGATTCCCTAACCTCTTGGCATAAAATAAAGGGTTGACATGCCACTAAAATCAATCAATCTTATCGCAGCAAAAAGCATGCCTAATGTTTATTATGTGGAAAATAGCGTTTTATAGCTGAAAAATTGCTCTCTCCAAGTGTTGTGCTTCTTGTATCTGTTATAGTTTCTTTTGAAATAATTTGGAGACATTACTTTCGGGGCGTTTATCGTGTGGCAGTAGATCACGTAATCAAATGCCATAACACAATGCATAACTTCTCTCTGATTTTGATATATGAAAAGGTTAAACTATAGTAAATCTTAAAAGGCGCGAATGAATAATACTGATTTGCCCTTTCTTTGATCTTTCTTTGATCTTTGAGTTACAAATCTTTTGAAAAGTATCAGTAATGTATAAAAGAATCGTTATTTCCGGAGAAAATTAGCGGAAATAATTTTTTGTTCGCTAGAATTCCTGAAATAAATGGAATGGTACTAGCTTAATCTGTATCAAATCTTGAAGTAGTCTGAGCGATACTATGCTCAACAATTTGTTGGCTTCAGTAGAAATTTGTTATTGATAAAGACTTTACAAATCTCCTCAAAAGAACAGCTGTTTTGATTTGTTTGAAATGACACTTTTCTGAATACTTTATTTGGTTTAATAGGTTTTATATTAAGGATAGAATTTTTGAGCAGAAATTGCCAAAGTCTTTTATATAGGCACGTTTGACTCAATGGATCTATACAAGAGGTCGATAAATGCCTGAGGCCGGAAGAGGTTCGATAAACTAGGAGAGGAACAAAATAGACTGATTATCCTACCTGCAGCCATCAACAACAAACATATGCTCCTCTTAATGTATTTCTCTATATTATATACGACCTATCCAGGTAATAAGTTGTACTTCATTATATTTTGATATGATCTAACATTAATTCCATAGGGGAAGTCTACTTGGTGTAGTAGCTAATGTTCTGAACTGCTATATTGTAGTAAGTGAGTTCGAACTAGAGAAAGGTATTAACCTCTTTATTGTAGTGAGCGAGTTCGAACTTCAATAGCGATATAAAGTTCACTTTCGAACTAAAACTCTTGGGAAAGGTATAAACCTCTTTATTCCTCCAACTCTGGGTTAAATAGTACCACTTGTTCTTTAAGGATGGCTTTGGCATCCCAGGACGGTTGATATGCCATTTAACAAAGAAACCAAACAAAACAAAACTAATTCCAGGATTATTTTCTATATTTTGCACATTTCTCACGTTTTCCGCCATGATACAAAATAGATTTTCCTTCTTCTGTCCCTGTATTTCAAGAATGATATACATAAGCGAGAATATAGAACAGCTGATATTTACAAAATATGGTTTGCAGCTTCATTCACCAATTCTTACGGAAACTACTCGTTTGTCTATTTATTTATTTATTTATTTGTTTATTGTACATGATTGCCCAAAGAATGATCAAACATGACAGGAAGGGGTCGATTGTCTAGAGTGTTTTTGAATCAAGATTTTTTATCTCATACACGACAATTTAAGCCCAACTAATAAATGAACAAAACTAGAGAGAGAAAATTCAGGGAAGCATGAAACAGTTGTTTCGAAAAGTTCTCCTGCCTGGTTGATGAGAAATGTGTTGTTTACTTGTTTGTTGAGAGCCTGGGTGATTTGATCCCTTTTTTTTTTTTAGAAAGTAAGCTCGTAATCACTTGTCAGCATCATTCTCCTTTCCAAGTTCTTGGCGGAGAGCCTTCAATCCTGTCTCGTACACTTGATTGTTATGCACTTCTTTGGATATTTCCACCTTGGCCGGTGGCTGTAGCACAGTCCCTTCGCCCAATGGTGCAATGTAAACACCATCCATCACATGATTTGTCACGTCTGCTGTAGAGTACTGCGCCATGGGTCAAAGAGCTAACAGGAGAAACTTAGGTGATGAATGATAATGCTCTCCCAAAAATACTACTTCTGTCTAGAGCCCCAACTTATGAAAAATAACTGCTTAACAATTAAAAATTGAATCAGAAATCAATAAAATAAATCTATAAAAATTCAAACATTTCCTAATTCCTAGAAAGATAAGGTGAACAGAGCTATCATATTTGTTTAACATGCAAAGGAAGAGGCAGACATTTCTTCATTTTAACTTGATTCTTGTTAATTTTTTTTCGAATAATTATTTTTTTAGATATAAAACTAGATATACATCTTATACTTTTTTCAGAAATAAAACACTTCTAGCAAGGTTATTGTTTGAGATATTTTTAAAAGATAAAAAAAGGATAGCTGTGTCCTTTTCCAGCTTTTAGACTGACTCGTAAAAAAATGAAATACGAAATTTAAGCACACCAATGGAAGAGGGATATTACCTTAAAAGATACTCTTCTGCTCAATTTCTCAGGAAACAGAAAATATAAAAAGAAACAAGAAACTAACAAAGTACCTCCAAAATAATGAGTTTGTATGTGATGTAGATTTGCTGAATAAGAGAGTTTTAGCATTTAAGACTTATTTATTAAAGTATTAAACTTTATCAAGAAATAAAAAAAGTTAAATAAAAAATTGAAGAACTGGGATTAGGAAAAAACTATTCCGAGCAAAACCATTCAAAACTATTCAATTAATCTCTGGATAATTCGATAAATAATTTTGACCTTTTCATCAAAAGTATCCCAAAGAAATATTATTTATATTAGGGATTTTTAAAAAAAATTCGCTAAATCTTTACATATACAAATGAAAAAAGAATTATTCCTTAATTTGGTTAAAGCAAAAACGTGATCTATATCAAGTCTACTTCTAGTGAAATAATTATGAATTTCATTATGAATTCAAATATAGTTACACAAATTAAAAGGTGTTTTAGGATTTAAAAATGTTAAGCATCAACGTAAAACTGTAAACCAATCTTTTGTTTTTTAATACTCAAAAGAAGAGAAATGAAAGAAACTAGGACGAACCATTCCTAGAGAGAACAATGTTTTTTCATTGTATTTAGATGAACTTTAGAGAATTTTACTTTGTTGTAAGTTTGTTTATATATATATATATATATATATATATATATATATATCAAACAGAAAAATAAAAGTTGTATCTTCGAATTGAAATCGAATTAATTGAAAACTTGGAAGTCACACACATTAGAAAAGCAATAACGATTTAACTCTCCAAAAGTAAAAAATCTTGACTTACCATAAAAAAAAGAAGAAAATGACAAAAGAAAATAACGCTTTATCATTTCACAGTCAATAAAGCAATAATTCATCGGCCTCTTTACTCTTCTCAACAGGAGAGCAAGTTCAAATCTAAGGTGCGGTACATAAGAAAAAGGTGGTTAATGCGAAGTTAGGTCGCTCAGGGTGTTTTGACATCCATAATTGAAATCTGAACTGTTGAAAAGTAAGCAAGAAACGAATTACTTGCTATATCAATATAGAAATTAAAACTAAAACCTTAAACCACACACACGTATCTCATAGTCATTTGCTGACCGGGCATTGACCACCTGGTAAGCATAAATCGATTTGTCCTTAAAAGTATATTGTTCAAAATAACTTCTTATTCAAATAAAAACGACTAAAATCATTATTTCTTTCATCAAAAATTAAGATCATATTTTTCTCTACTCTACGTATTTTATAAGACATAAAAAGAAAATCTCACACACATACACAAACACTCACTGAGGCACACAGATACACGCACCCACACATGCATACACAAATATATATATATATATATATATATATTGAATAGTGTAGACAATTCTTCGTGACTGTCAGTTTCTCGCCAATGCGATGATTAGACCAAGTCTGACTCTCTCTATGCTACCCTAACTTAGATATACATGC
Source organism: Sepioteuthis lessoniana (assembly GCA_963585895.1). Lineage (NCBI taxonomy): Eukaryota > Metazoa > Mollusca > Cephalopoda > Myopsida > Loliginidae > Sepioteuthis > Sepioteuthis lessoniana. The sequence continues at coordinate 50,365,556 of OY757916.1, forward strand.
TCTATCACCAATAGTGAGTACTATCAATCATCTCATCTTCATCTTGTCGTTCCATTAGCACAGATATCCCTAACCCTTTCTCGCGACCCCTCCCTATCGTTAACCACTTCCGGCAAATCCTCCGGGATACACCCCGTATCTTCATAGAGCTGCTGTATGTAGGTTCGAGCTGATCGCCCTGCTTTTTCTCGGCCATGTGAAGGGGTCCATAGGAGTCCTTTACTCATGAGCTCGTCCCTGCTTCTCCAGCAGTGTCCTACATGTCTGGTTCGTATAACTTGGATAGTTTTCGTGATGGGTGGTAGGTGAGCGTATAGCTGCTGCTTTGTGGGATGATGCCTCCAGAACTTGTTCAATATTGCTCGCAACATTCTTTAGAATGCACTATCTATAAATATAGTAAACTACATCATATCATACGTACACATACACACACACACACATATATATATGCACACACACACATTTATAATGGTGCACATACTCGTATAAGTATGTATAAGTATATAAATAGATATAATAGTGGAATAAGAGAAAAGTTTATTGATGCAATGAAAGAAAAGGCAAGAAGCAGACGATACCCTGCAGAAACTATAACGGACACAGACTTTGCAGATGACATAGCGTTTCTTGCAAATAAACCAACCCTAGCCGAATCCCCGCTGTATAATCTGGTGCAGACAGCAGGAGACATTGACCTCCATGTGAATGCAGACAAAACGGAGTCCATGAGTTTTAATCAAAAAGGAGACATCTCCACGCTAAATGGTGGTTCTCTAAAATTAGTGGACAAGTTCACATACCTCGGAAGCAGCGTCTCATCTACTGGAAATGACATCAATATGCGACTAACGAAGGCATGAACTACTACCGATAGGTTATCGATCGTATGGAAGTCAAACTAATCCGATAAAATAAAACACAATTTTTCCAAACAGCGGTCGTGTCAATTCTACTATATAGATGCACCACATGGACGCTGACAAAGTGTATAGAGAAAAAGCTTGACGGGAATTGCTACGAGCAATATTGCATAAATCCTGGAAGCAACATTCCACAAAACTGCAGCAGAACGGCCACCTACCTCGCAACTCTAAAACCATTCAAATAAGACGAACAAGACATACGAGACACTGCTGGAGAACTAAGGACAAACTCATAAGCGACGTCTCTTTCATGGACCCCTTCACAAAGACGTGCAAGTGTTGGATGACCAACTAGAACTTATCTACTACAGCTCTGTACGGACACAGTATGTAGTCTAGAAGAGCTACCGGAAGCAATGGACCATAGAGACGAATGGCTAAAGAGGGTCAGGGAAATCTGTGCTAGCAGCATGATATATATATTACATGTATCATATTAATGTTTTTTTTATCATATTAATGTTTTTACACTTTCATATCCACGTACACGAACAACAAGAGCACACATGCTTGCACATATACACGCACATTCACCCACGCATGCGTACATGCATTAAAGGATCAAAATAAATTTAGTTGTTGCAGAAGATCAGATTCAATGTTGTGAAGAGGAATTTGAAGATATTGTTGAACGATCATTTTCCATTGGCTTTAACTTCGAGTAAATTTGTTCTCCCCTTGAATGTGACACCATCAATGACAGAAATATTCCAAATATGATTTCTCGGGCCCCATCAGAATCTGAGGCCAGTAGTCTGAACGTCACGATTAATCTAGGTCTGCCCATCAAATCGAAATAACAACCAAATCTGTGTATTTCTATATTTTGGCACTGACACTGAATCAGACGGGTTGTTTCCGCGGGGTGCCAACATAAGTTGAAGTCGTTTGGAACGAGGGCAATTTCCTGCACGGCCAACTGAGCTGAGCCAATGAAATGAGACAAATATGACATCATCTGATTTCTTTTAAGTCGAATTTTCTTGTGCTGTTCCTTTGATACCAAACGGCAAGTAGAACTTTGGACAAGATGCATTGTTTATATATATATATATATATGTGTGTGTGTGTGTGTGTTATGAATGTATCATAGTATGTTGGAATTTTCATGAGCTGAGTGAGTATTTATTCATAGACACAAATGCATCTACACAGGGACACATGCACACACGCATATACGCTTATACAAACACATATATCTGCTCTGTCAGCGGGACTTAAAATACACCTACTGTACCCTCTGCAAAGAAGTAAGACTACACCCCAAAAACGGAGTGTACTGGGTATGATACTAAACTGCGTCCTGTAGTGAGGCTCCAGTTCTGTATTTCTGAAGAGCTTGAAGTACCCCTTCATTGCCATTACTTCTAGGTCCACTCTGATCTGAAGTGGTACTATCTTTTAGGGCCTAATCTATGGGTCAAATAGATCTATTTAAAAATTGTATTGAATAGGAAAGCTTAAAATCATATAAATTGTTTGGTTTCTTTGCTTAATGGCATATCAACCTTAGTGGGTTAACGCCAAAGCCACCCTTGTAAAGGACAGTAGTGGTACTGTATAACCCATATCTGGGGAAACCATATGAATATGTGGAAACAAATTATTATTAAATAGTAATAGTTTCTTGAAACCATATAATTGCGTACAAATTATTAGCATTATATAAGAACCCTTAAAATCATATAACTACGTGCAAATCATACGTATTGGAAAGGAATACTCAATACCATATAACTGCTTACAAACAAAAGATTATAATAATCAAATAAAAAATTGCGACTTAAAAAGATTATTATAACGTTAAAATGATTATAATCAAACATTTTCAAATGAATCAAATTTCACCCTTAAATAAACCATAAGGAGTTGATATGCAGTTAAATAAACTAAACCAAGTCATACACAAAAAGTACATATGCACAGAGAGAGAGGTGGGGAGGTAGACATCATCTGAATAAACTTACGGGTGACAGTGTTTTCTGAGGCATCGAGTTGCTTATAGTACCTTTCGTGACTCGGCGGTCACCCATTTGAATAGTGAACAGGCTTATCACTGTTTAACTTCAGTAATCAGACGGGAACAGGTACCTTTGACGTGACTTGACCGAAAGTATTATCATTTACTAAGCTTTACTTAATCTGGCACAAAAGCATCAGGTTGCTCACTGTACCTTTTATTGCTAAGTGGTCACCCATTTGAGTACTGAACAGGTTCTTAGCTTCACTTCGATAGTCTGACGAGAACCGATGCTTACCATGTGACCAAACCGTAAGTCTAAAAAACTAAAATTTGACATAAAGCAAGCATCCAGTGAGGATCGAACTCACTTTTCAATAGCAACATATTTGCAAGAATAGCTTGTTAATCCACGATCGTATGACCTTTATCAAACAAGATAGAGCATCTCATTGTGAAGTTGTGGATAGCAACCTAACATCAAAAACCAGTTATTGAACAGTGAATTGGATACTAATTAGTAGCTCCACACATACATACATACATACATACATATATGAAAAGCTAGAGATAAATATTTCTAGATAAATGTTCTCGCTTTCTCCCTCTCTCTCTCTCTCTCTCTATATATATATATATATCAGTGGCGACTCTAGCCTATTTTTGCAACTCGTGCTCCCCCCCCCGCACTCTGTCAACTTCAGTTCCCAACCCGTGGTCCGTGGACCCAAAGTAAGTCATCATAGTTGCTATTGCGTGATTCTCCATTGTATAGCACAGATTGACAAACGTACCTTGCATGGTGCTTTTTTTTTGTAAACAATCAAGATACTATATAATTTCTAGTCTTGTTAATACAGTAGATAAGATAATTTTTTTTCCTTTCAAAAGTATAGAAGAAAAGAGAAGATGTTCATTACTATGACGAGAAAAATATGTTTATTAGAATAAAGAAACTGATGACAATATACACAGACACAGCTAGTAGTTTCAATTTCGCTTAAAATAAAGATTATTTGTTGAAAATGTATTCAAATAAACAAATTTTAGTTACAGAATGTAATATATGCAACATTCATTAAAGAAATAGACATCTGTTTGTGAAAAAACGAATTAAAACACGCCGTTTAACCAACATTTACCATAGCGATGATGATGACGTCGGCGACTGCTCTAATCTGCTATCCTCTCTCTCTCTCTCTCTCTCTCTCTCTCTCTCTCTCTCTCTCTCTCCTCTCTCTCCGTCTTCCCCAATATATCTATCAACAGTCGCACGTGCTAAGATTTTTGAGCACAGTGGTAAGGTTGCTCTTGCTATTGGCAACAGCCAAAAGCGTATTTCTCTAACATTACTGTTATTATAAGGGTCTAGTGCCTGGCACGGATCGGGCGTTCAACATTAGAGCCGATTTTATGGGATGTTCAATGATTCTAACGGTGGCCGGACAAAGACCATCCGTTCAAAACAGCATCGTTCTATTATTCCCAGATATATTAATGAACTTTTGGCTACTTAGTAATCGAAACTTGAATAGATACGTAATTTAATTGAGATCAGACTAAGTATGTTTGCTTGAAATTAATGGATGATTTTTAATCCATTTTGAATAACATTGACCGAGTTATTGGTCGTGCCGGGCACGAGTAGCACTAGTCCCGTCTCCGCCCCTGATATATATATATATATATATATATATATATATATATATATATATATATATATATATATATATATACGGGGACCATTAAATAAGTTTCCAGACTTTTTTCGTATGGGCACTTTTATTGATAGTAAGTAAGTAAGTAAAGTTAGCGACCATAGTCGAGGGTGACCCGAAGGCTCCCTTTTCGATAGCTACTACACCAAGGTGTAGGGAAGGGCGCTACTCCATTCCCAGGATTGCTCCACTTTACCCTTGAACCATACCTTATAATGCTGAGTGTTAAGCAAGGTGGTATCAAGTACCATTTTTAAAGTCTTTGGTATGACTCGACCTGGGATTGAACCCAGGTCTCCCGGGCCATTGGCGAACACTCTAGTCCCCTTCCAAGTAATCTCCTCCGGCTGCAATGCACTTCTTGTACCGTTCCAACAACTTCTGGAAAGACCAATGGAAGTCCTATTGCGTGAGCGTGTCAATGACCTTCGTCACAGCCTCTTTCATCTCCTCAATTGTCCCATAACGACAGCCTCTGAGCTTAGGGAATAACCAAGTCACAGGGAGCAAGGTCTGGACTATAGGGAGGCTGGGGAACTGTCTTGATGCCCAACATAGTCAAATAGTCTGTGACAAGGATGGAGTTGTGGACTGGTGTATTGTCCTGGTGAAATGCCACTGACCCGATTTGAAGAGTGTTGGCCTCTTCCCTAGGAATCTTTTCCTGAACTCCCTTAAAACCTCAACTTAGTAACCCTAACCCTAACTCTTTGGCCAATCAACTCTGGTGTATTGACTTCCTTAATCCTCCCTCAACTCTCATCATCCCTCACAGACTCTCTGCCTTCCATTAATCTCTTATACCACTCAAAAACTGATGCTTGCTTCATGCAAGATGGTCGAAAAGCAGTCTGAAGCATTCCATACGTTTCTGTGGCATCATTTTTTCCAAGTTTAAAATAGAATTTTATTGCATATCGTTCTTCTAAAGTGTCCTCATGTCTAGATTGCATTTTTGAAATTCACCAGCAGTGACAATCAGGCTTTAGTAGGGTGTATTCCAATTTCTGTTGTAGCTGTTGATTTGAACCTGAAATAATAAAAATTGGTCAGTCATCTCATAAGATGTATAGTAATAACATACTGAATTTACAAGAGTCTGCGACAATTTTAAATGCCTGTAGAAAAAAAAGTCGGGAAATTTATTGAATTCACCATTGAATTGTGTGTGTGTATGTGTGTGTGAATGTAGAAAGAAAGAAAGAAAGAAAGAAAGAAAGAAAGAATATTTACTTGGAGATATATATATATATATATATATATATATATATATATATATATATTGACCTTTGCCAAGCCGGTTAATTTGTGGACTTCTAAACAGGATGTGCAACCGTGTCTTACGATAAACAAAAACCAGCGGAAATATCACATGAATTACATAGGAAGAATTGTGTAGGCGTCCGAAAAATATATAACGACAGGAGTTTTCAACCCCGTGGAGAGAGCAGTCAATCAGCAGTCAGCAGAGTCAGCGATAAGGTGTGAGCAGTCACGCCAGCTGGGCGTTGACCGGGGTTGGGGACAGACGGCCCGGGCCGAGAAGTGGAGAAAAGTCTACAAGTACAAGATTCACTAATGTTGAAAGCGAGTATGATCCCAGAACGAAGAAGGGACGATGATTAAACGTTTAAGTCAGCCTTGTGCCAGCCTTGTGGAAGTAGAACGAAGAAGCAAGGCTTTCTGGAGAAGAATATCTACCTAGAGTAAATCTGAAAATATCGTATCTTGGCGGTTCTCTGTCTATCCTATTCTCTCTCTCTCTCTCTCTATCTCCCTCTCTCTCTCTCTCTCACGCCACTATTTCGTACATTTCGTAATAAACAAGAGAGTTATATCTTTATAAATAAGTGTTGTTATCACTTTCTCCACTGCTATGCAACTTACATATATCTATATCTATAGAGGGAGGAGTCCCCGAGGCGAAGTGGCTAACCTGCTGGACTGCGAGATTGAAGTAATCGAATTTGAACTATACTATTGAATGCAAATCTCTTTCGGAATAATACCCTAGGGAATGATATGAAGCCTCTTATCTCCCCAGCTACGGGTTAAATATTACCATTTCTATTCTTCAAAAGAATGATTGCGGCATTAAATAACCCACGAAGGATGATATGCCTGCAAACAAAGAAACCAACATATTTATTCATTATGGTTATTATCTCGAATTTAAGAATTGCAATTACATTATATCATTCTTAGATAATCTCTTGATTGTAAGCAATGCCTGTGCCAGAATTTTCAAAGTCAGGAAAGGCGATGCATTGCCCAGTCGGATGGGGCTGAAGAATACACCGACTGCACCTCTGCAGTGGGGTAACCCCCACAACGACTGTCCTGATAATGCCACTAAACAATCTGATGGTGAGGTTCCAGTGATACTGGAACTTTAGGGAATGCGGAGTATCCCTTCATTGCCATTGCTCCCTAGTCCACTCTGGGCCGGAATGGTAGCACCTAATAGGGCCCTATCTATGGGTTAAATAGAACTAAACGGTGTACTTATGCTAAACTGAACTGCTTGAAATAGAACTGTTTTGACATCGACACTGCGTACTTAAGCTGAACAGAATTGTTTGAAATAGAACTGTTTGACTGAACTGAATAGCTCGAAATAGAAATGTTTTTGACAATTAAACTGTGTATTCATGTTAAATTGCATTGTTTGAAATAGAACTGAATATTTGCATAAAAATGGATTTGGTGTTAAATAACCTACAAAGGTTGATATGCCATAAAACCCAACCAACTAACTTGCCCAGTCGGCTGAGGCTGTAGAACACCGACTGCTTCTCTGCAGATAGGTAATACCCACCCCAACGAGTGTCCTGAATATAACACTAAACAATCTGATGGTGAGGTTCCAGTAATGTTGGAGCTTTCGGGAATGCGGAGTACTCCTTTATTGTCATCACTCCCAGGTCCACTCTGGTCCGGAGTGGTAGCACCTGATAAGCGTCCTATCTATGGGTTAAATAGAACTAAACCGTGGTTTCTTTACTTTACTGTTTTTTTTTTTTTTTTTTGCATTTAAACTGCGTATTTATGCTAAACCGAATTGTTTAAAATAGAACTGTTTTGACATTTAAACTGCATACTTATGTTAAACTGAATTGCTCGAAATAGAATTGTTTTGACATCTAAGCTGTGTACCTATGCTAAAATGAATTATCTCAAATAAAACTGTTTTGACATTAACTCTGTGTATTGCCAAGTTGGCTCGGGCTGTAGAATACACCGACTGTACCTCTGCAGAGGGGTAAGACTACCCCAATGAACATCCTGATATAACGCTAAACAATCTGATGGTGAGGTTCCAGTGATGCTGGAGCTCTGGGGAATGCAGAACACCCCTTCATTACCATTGCTTCCAGGTTCACTCAGACCTGGAGTGGTAGCGCCTGATAGGGTCCTATCTATGGGTCAAATAGAACTAACTGCATACCTATGCTAAAACTGAATTGTTTGAATTAGAACTGTTTGACTGGACTGAATAGCTTGAAGTAGAAATGTTTTTGACAATTAAACTGTGTACTTACATTTATACTGTGTTCTTAAGCTAAACTGAACTATTTGAAATGAAACTGTTTTTGACATTGAAACTGTACTTACACAAGACTGAACTGTTTTGACAATTAAGTGTGTGTAAACAAAATCTATACTTATACTAAACTGAATTAGCTGAATTAGAACTGTTTGACTAAACGGAACAGCTTGAAATAGGAATGTTTTTGACAATCAAACTGTGTACTCATTGAACTATTTGCATAAAAATGGATTTGGCGTTAAATAACCTACAAAGGTTTATATGCCATAAAACCCAAACAACCAGCTAACAACCAAAGGCGATGCACCGAGTCAACCCCACTCACTAAGCTTCAATAATATGCATCTAAATAGAAGAGTCGATCTGTATGTTATTGAATCATGAAGCACGTTTAACATCCGAGTGTTCTTATGTAACTGATGTTTTAACAAAAGCTAGAGATTCATCACACAGTTTTACATCAAATGCTCTTTCTCCTTGATAGATGATTCATCAAAATCTTGGCATTCATCATGGCAAGAGTGTGCTAGATAACCATTCTTTATACAGAAGGCTTCATCCAACATTTGACAGCTCTTATTTTTCAGCCTGTCGAGCTTCTAGCGGCCTTCTTCACCAGGTCAACTTGGTGGGGAAACTATTTTTAGTGGCCGATCACTCTGGTAATACATGGTATCAATAGCACTCTTCACGTAACCTTACTATATATAGGCAGTTCACACACAAACACACACGCACACACACACACACATATATATATATATATATATATAAAAAGCATAAGGAATTTTACCATGTTGCCACATAATGTCACCAACTACATCCTATGATTGGTAAATATACAACCGTTAAGATAATTCAAGTCCTTCCTTAAAATCACTCAAGCCACGTTCAAGTTTTTGACAACCTTCTGCCTGTTTTTAATCAAAAAGTTTCTCCCACGACCTGATGCTAATATTTTGCTTACGTCAAATGGTTGACCAGCCACACATGCAAACTGTTACGTAATAAACAAATAGTTATTTAAAGTAGAGAACTTTCACTGGTTTATAAACACGTTTCTGTTGTCTAGGTTTCTCTTAGAAGTTTGTTACTGCAATCTCAGTGTTGTTGTATGTCACGTGCATTATACCTTTGTCAACTGTAAGACTGGTTAGAGAGAATTTTTTAATACAAGTTTGAAATCACAGTCTTCCTTATGTTACACACAAGATATTTGCGACGAAACAACATAACTCCACCCAGTTTATGTGAGTCAAATTTACGAGCATACATGTAAATTGATAATTTTTCTAATTTTTGTTTAATCTCGAATCGAAGCTGAGCAAATAGCCAAACAGCCCCTGAGAGCGACTAAACTGTGATTGCTCATAATGAGACGCTTTTGTAATGCTAAAAAAGAACATTATCCTTCACTGGCTTTTCATTGGTTTCTGTTGACATCAAACGTCGTCCTCCAGACTTGCTTGGCCGCCACGGGTGTTCTCGGCTTGTGTGTGCTTTATGATATCCATAAATAAGTTATGGGTTTTCTTTGAGTCGCTTTCATAAAGAACATTGAATATATTTATTTATTTCAGCGTGAAACAGCTACAGGCTGTTGCTGACTTCTCTCAATAGTGCTGCGCTGTTCAACTGGTCATACAGTCATTTGCCTGTTCGTTTCAAAGTCGAGTTAGCCCCCGATCGGAGAAAAATTGGTGAAAGAAAAAAGAAAATGGGTACAGGATGAAAAAAGATACGAGGAAAAGGGAAAGGAAAAACAGAGATATGAAGAAGACGACAAAAGATGAGAATACAGGGAAAAAAAGAACAATAAAACAAGAGAGAAAGAGAGAGAGAGAGAACAAAGAGGATACATCGGGAAGATATCTAAAGTGATATAAAAAATACACTTGAAGGGAAGAGAATGAGTAAAGATAAACCATAATTAGCCCATAAACTATTGGGTGTTTCAATACACGTGGGACTCATATGACAACTAATAACTCAACTAATAATAATGTTGTGTTTTTTTTTTTGTATCAGATTTGAAAATAGTACACTAAAACAACTCGATCACAATGCCTTGAACCAGAGAGGAAAAATATTTTGCGTCACTACTTATTTGGAGACAAAATAATTCAAAACTGTCTAAAAATAGAAGCAACCTATTAATATGATAATGATTTATTACTGAGACAAGAAACTCAAACAAAAATTTAATTTCCGAAAATTTGATATAATAATTTAAAAAACTATTGATTTGATATCTCGAGCTCAAAGGATGCATTTTTTACGGGGCGTATTCCAAATGACCGCCATTGTGCTTGTCTTAGTAATAAATCATTATCATATTAAGGGGTTGAACCTATTTTGAGACACCCTGTATATGGATTTGAATAGAAAGTGGTTAATACCAATGCAGTGATAGAACAGATCTTGTCGTACTTGAAGAACAAAAAACATTACTTGCCAAAGATATCAACGACTACTATTTCATTATATATATATATATATATATATATTATAAGATTGTTGGTCGTCAGTAAATCACTTTGTGGTTATGTGTCGAACCAAGTGCAATATAATTTGGAGAGTTCAAAATCTAGGATAGAGCTATTATATAACAATGGTGATAATAAATAAATATATATTAGATATAGATATATATTTAATCCATGGAAAATATTCTGTGACCTTAGGTTTCCTGAAGTTTATTAAACAACATTCATCAGGCCGTTAAGAAGATGGAATGAATTGAAAATCGAAAATACGACAAAATACAGATAAAACCGTTAGGATTTCGTTTGTGTGTGGTTGTAAGTGTGTGAGTGTATGTGGGTGTGTGCGTATGTATGTATGTATGTGTTATAGTTACGTGTGGATGTGTGTTTTTAGGTTAAGTCAGGCCAGGAGCGTAAAGTGTTGGGTTTAATGGAAATGGATTCAAGTGTATATTATTTCGTTACATTATTTCTTTAGGTGACTATAGCTATGGAACAAAACATCATCACTGCATGTCGGGGAGAATGAATAAGAATTTGATTTGTAAGCGTATATGAATGATTATGCTATGGTAGACTAGAATTATAGTGGGTATAAGTAAGGTTATATTGTGTTGTAATATTTAGGGGAGGGAATTGTATTATAATAATAATAATAAATAAATGAGATATTGCGTAAATATTATATACTATGGATCTCATTGGTGATATGTACGTAATAAAATAATAAAGGGGTTAAATAATAGTTAGTGTGTTAAATAATAGTTATGTGCGTAATAAATTGTATTATTGTAATGCTAATAATATTATTATAATAATTAATAAATGAATGAAATATTGCGTAAATATTATATATGCTGTAGGTCTCATAGGTGGTATGTGCGAAATAAAATGAAATAATAAAGGGGTTAAATAATAGTTAGCGTATTTGCGTACGAAGATGATTATAACTGAGGGGTAGGGTGTCGTCATTGAAAAATTAAAGAAATTGATTAAGGAATTAGATGGCGGGTTTGAAGGTTGGGGTTGTTATTTAATAGTTATATGTTTTTTGTTGATGTGTGGTAAATACACTATTGTAGAAAAGTTTAGAGTGAATTTGGTAGGTAAGGTGAATGTAGAGCGTTGGGGCCTATTTTTAATGCTCGTAAAAAGTTAAAATGGTGGAGGCGTGTGGATATATTGTGTGGCGGATGTGATGGTTGGAGGAGGAAAATGGTACTTACGGTCCTTTTTTTAAAATATATATGCACGAGGTGTAAGGTGGGTTATCTGTATGGGTTGAAGTGTGAAAGAAGGTGTCTGTTCTCGTGCCTAAATTTTGAAAGGATTTCAGATTTTTTATTTAGTAGGGTGTTTTGTGATGGATATGTGATGATGGCTAATTTTTCGTGGAGGCAAAGGAGGCATTTTTTGATGTTTTGTAGTAGGCAGGTGCTTGTTTTAGTATCTCCCAGGTGATTGTGGGAGAGATGTTTGTGTCTTTTAGTTGCCATATGTACGAGGATAAGGAGGTGTTGGATGCGTAGTTCCTATATTTGAAAGAAAGATTATGGTTGTGGATTCTTTGTTTTATGGTGCCCTCCGTTGCACCGATGTAACATTTGACGGAGTTGTTTGTTTTTACTGCTGCTCTGTATATGATGTTTCTATATAGGCATTTATTTGGTTGGAAGCATGTGCTTTTGACCCTACAATTGCATTGGTTGGAGGGGTGTGGTGTACTGTTAGTGGATGCGATTTTTTTGTTGTGTTTTTTTATTATCTTTGCCATGTTGTTTGTGCAATTGTAGCTAACCTTGATCTTGTTTTTATTGAATATTTTGGCTTGGGGGCTATTAGTGGGGAAGTGTTTACAAATTAAGTTTAGGAAGTCCCAAACTATATTGGATGATATGCATTTATTGTAAGGTGGGTTAAACCAGATAATGTTCCTAATTCTGTGCTTAGATTTGGCTTTTTGGGGTGTGAATTTTAGTTCTTGCTTATAACCACTGTGTTTTAATGCTTCGTCGTATATGTGTTTGTGTTTTTTAAAAATATGGATGTTGGAGGAGTTGCTGGCTAATGGATTTGGGGATTTGTTTGGTAATTGAGGGTGGGTGGTTTGAAGATGTGTGTATGTCGGTTGGTGTGTCGTTATCTTTTTTGTAGGGTTCGTATATGCAATTAGCTAAGTTCAGTCTTACGTCTAAGAAATTTACTGTTTTTAGGTTTGTGTGTATCGTGGTTTTAAATCCCAGCAGTTTCAGTGTTGTTGTATAATATAATAGCTCTATCCTAGATATTGAGCACTCTTCATATTATATTGCATCTTGTTCGACATATAACCACAAAAGTTGAATGGTCTCAAGTATTGCTAATTAACGCCAATAATTCAATTTAATATTTGTTTTCGCACAGTTTAGATGATTTCAAGTATTGCTTTCTTAGCTCAACTGACCTTCAGCTATCACCTTCAAGCACCTTTAAGATAAAATAGGGTTGGGTATATGTTTGCCGCAAAAGTTATTTGAAGAATACAGTCAGAACAGTCATATAAGTATAGGGCTTGTCATGACACGCTGATTAATCGATTGATTCTCTCCGACTGCTCTTCTAGCCCAGTAAGAAGGGCCAAAGTGGAGTTTTGCAGGTGACAACTTCGGTTGCTAGGTCACAGACTGCCCAGTCACCAGGACCCTGTTCTCAAACATTACCCTGAGCAGAGGTGCAGTCGGAGTATTCTACAGCCACAGTGGACAGAGTGTGACTGTTTCATCGCTCTATTCACATAGCCGATATTTACTATTCTCATGTTTTTATTTATTTCAGTTTTTACATAATTATTTTATGGCGTCATTCTAAGCTTTAATATTGATTCAGTTCCTCTCCTTGCGTTTCTTCTGTCTAAGAATCTCTGGTCATCTTCCCAAGCATAATTTACTGAACAATCTATATAATTGATTTCTGTCCATTTTTGTCTTCTCGATTTTATCATCTTTGTTTCCTTGTTTGTTCTTCTGTAATTTTTGCTGTTGTTCTTACAGGTTTTCCTTCTTTTTTTTTTTTTCTTTTGAACATAGGTTTTGTCAACATCATCTCTGGAGTGTAAGGCTTTGTGCATCATCATCAGTGTTTTCGTTCGGTAGTTCATATAACTAAGCTCTTCTCTTGTCTTGTTGGTTTGGAATATCTTATAAATGATATTTTTCAGGTATTTATTCCTTTGATTAAATTTCAGCGGAAAAGTTTAGTTTCCAGTCGTTTTTTTTTCTGAGTTACCCCTTTCTTACTCTTTCTTTTATGTGTTTTTGTTTGAGGGTATCTGCTTCAAATATCCAAAGTATCTGAAACTTTATCATTATTGAAAATGCAATCTCCTAATATACAAGCAAATTTATGTATAATATTGCTCTTGTTACATGCAGATTTTTGTAGCATAGTACTATTAGCAACTTTAATGTTTGAAGTTTTGATAAGCGACTGTTTACAATCTTTTTCAACTCACGACACACTAAACAAGAAATTAAAATTTTCAAGTTACACCATTTGTCTGTTAAGAAGAGATTGTTATCTTAAAAAATATTAGCTTGAGACAAATGTTCCTAGTACCATCTTTTATTTATCATATCGATATTTGGGAAATCATTGAAGTTTCTTTAAAGTTTACTTAGTCCTTCATTGCAGAAGTAATGAATCGGCCATTCATCGCTGTATCAAGTGCACTGACAAGTAAGATTACGTTAAGAAATATTTGTGGCATAAAATGATTGCATTTTTAAATCATTAAGCTACGGACTTATTGATGTACCTCAGTATATATACATATAAAGAAAGATATATATATATATATATATATATATATATATATATATATATATATATATATATATAAGCATCTGAGTATATAGTAATTATAAGCTCATGTTGACGGACAGTTTTTCTCCTTTTTTACCGCTTAGAAAACATTCATAATGATATCAAAGCACGAATGAAATCAGTCCAAAGATTTTTTTTTGCACCCATCAAGAATAAAAAAGAAAAGAAAAAAGAAAAAGAGAAAGAAAAACATAATAAAAACAAAATTTAATCAAATACAACGGATTTGTGTTGTTTTTATTTCTGTCAAGGAAACAAATTATTCACTGCATGGTCTGATTATTATACGTTCTCTTGACTAGTGTGGGCTTATGAGAAAGCTTAGTAAACGCCTCAATGAATTCATAGAGACGTTGTTTTTTCTATATAAATACCTTTACTTATGCCCGGAAATTATCTTCTATATTTCCCAGCTTAATTGCAGTTTCGTTAACGATTCTTATTTCTTGACACAAACATTTGTTAATGAGTCATTACATGAGTTTATCATTTTTTGAGATTTGTTGAATATATTTGTCTAGTTTCTAATTAGGCAATCTCTTGTCATCATCATCATCATCCTCAAAGTGTGCTGACAGCACGGATTCCGTTGACACTCTATCGCCACCATTCCCTATTGGCCATTACTCTTGGTTGGTCTCTTGACAGCATCCAGTGTTCACACTAACTTGATGAATGTTAGTGTTTGTTGGTCGGTCAACACTGGTATGTACATAGGTGTCCATAAGAGAACCTTGTTTATGAGTTTATCCTTGCTCTTCTTCCGGGGCCAAACATGTCTTAATAATATTTCTTGGGTGGTGTCTGAGATGGCGAGCTTTACAATACGCTGACTGTATCCCCTGCAGAGGGGTAAGAACCACTTAAAAAGGGGTGTCATCGGTGTAGCACTAAACTGCTTCTGATAGGGAAGCCCCACCTCGAGAGAACTGGGGAGTATGGAGTCACCCCTTCATTGCCATTATGCTTGGTGCACTCTGATGGGGAGTGGTAGAACCCGTTAGAATCTCATATATGGGTCAAATAAATGTTTGAAAATGAATCGTATTAGATAGGGAATACTTGATATTTAAACCGTACGCAAAAGGACTCTTTAAAAAATACGCAAAATATGTAAACATAAATGTACAATGTGTGCGATTCCCAAACCTCTAGGTATAAAATAACCCCAAACGGGTTACCAAACCGTTAAAATCAATCACTCAACAATAAATTGCGACATTTATTCGTGTACTGAATCGGGTGTGTAAATAGTTTCCTCCATTTAAAAAAGACCAAGCGTGGTAAAGGAGAATACATCAAAATCCCCATTTAATATGTGTGCGTGTGTCTGTGTCTGTGTCTGAGAGAGAGAGAGAGAGAGAGAGAGAGAGAGAGAGAGAGAGAGAGAGAGAGAGAGAGAGAGAGAGGAGTGTGTGTGTGTGTGTGTGTGGGACTGAAACATGGCCCGGTCTGAAAACAGAATTCTAAAAGATGACCATAACATTCTTTTTATTCTCAATTTGAACCGATGACGCATTACACTGCTGACTTTTCAATTCTCCGTGGAGTAGTGGTTAGTACGTTAGGGCTCACAAATCCTCACCACTGTAGCTAGTTCGATTCTCACTGGGTGGTCCATACTTGTGTCCTTGTTTCAGCATCAGTTCCCAAAATTGTGTGGAATCTGATCAGTGCGGAGATGGGTGACGAAGAATATCGGCCTTTGCTTTTGGATGAGATAAAGCAAAACTTCAGTAATTTTTTTTAATTTCAATGTTTTCCTCTTTCCAATTCATATTTATTAAACTTGGTCTAGTGCAGCATCAAATCAAATTGAAAGATTTAAGAATAGGAAGATTGTGTCAATCTTCCAAAGCCAAAATCAAGATGCGGGATCCTAGATTCTACCTGGGCTTGAACACTGGCTACTAAGGCCTATGACTATCGCAGAAACTGAATAGAACACTCTTCCAAAACCTGCCATCTTACGAAAAAATAGATAAATAAATGCAATGAATAAATTTTCCGATAAAAAGTGGGTGAAAGGAAGAGGATAGTTTAAAGCAGCGATCGAGGAATGAAATTACCTCAAATACAACTATATTCAAGGATGCCATTACTCGGGAGCGTTGAAATGCATTTTACTTGAGGTGAAAAAAAGAAAATACTGAGATTTAGCAATATTTTTTATTTTTCAAAATTATAGAAGATAAAATTGTAAAGGACTCATTTTAATCTGGGATCATTTTACCTTTATTCTCCGACCACTGTTTTGGAAAGTGACTCCTGAAGTTATCCAACATTCGATACTTGTATCTGCCCAAATGCTTGATACTCCATAAGGGTGGAATACTATTCTCATTTCTACACAGGGTCCTATCGGCTTATTTTGTCAAGTTTGGATTAGCAGAATCCGTTACGTGAAAGAGGATCGCTTCTTGTTACTTTCTCATCATAAAATTGTAGCCAGTGTGTTTCTCTTCTATAGATTCTAGATGTTCAGATGAGCTGTATTGATTGGTTCCACCTATTTGAGAGTTTCCCATAAGAACTCATTTGCCATCATCATCAAGCAGCATCTGTTCTTACTGAATCTTCTCCACATCCAATACATATTCCATTCCAACCGCTTTTTTTTTTTCAAGAACATCTGCTTTGGTGATCAAATTCTCTCGTCAAAGTTTTCCCTCCTAGCTACAATAAGTTTTGACTTTTTAAGTAATTTCAGCTTTAATGAGCGTCATAACCTGTTTTGTTGTTATCACAATGTATCAAATACACTTTTTTCACATCCTTACTCAGGAGAACTTTAATTGTTATATGTTATTTGGTGGAGGCGCGCTCAACGAAACGGTTATGATCGTAGGAAATGGAATTGGCGGCTCGAGTTCAAATCCTGGACGAAGCTGTTAACGTTTCACTTCATGCTAATGCCTTTTGGAAAGGTATAAATCTATCCATGCTCCACCTCCAGCTATAGATAAATAATGAAATGCCAAACTCAATGACGACTCATATACATTTATATAAAGAGTAAGAGGAAGGACTAGAGAGTGGCGAATTTACGGAAGAAAAAAATTTACTTAAGGTGAGAGGAAGAATTCGCGGGAAAATTGCTATAGGCATTTTAGGATGAGGCTGCTATATTCGAATTTGATCTCGTTTAAGAAAGGTTTGTTAATCATAATATAGAGTTACTAGAATTTGAAGTTTATATTTGTTTATTTTTCTTTGAGTGATATGTTCTCCACTTGCTCTTTATATAAATGAATATTACTCATCGTTGTGTTTTTTATTCCATCATTCACACCACCGAAGATGGCTTCAGTCGGAGGACCAAAGTACTTGAGAAAAATACGGCGCCTTCCTAAATTCATTCTATCCAGAAGTCAAACGACTCATACGAAGACTCGAACGAATCAAAGATAGAATACGTATGCACAGAGTATTCTATTTAATAAAACATGTTTAAAAGGAAAAATGCCCCCCATATATATATATATAGCTGGATCAATCAGTTCTTCGCCCGACATATCGATAAACTGAATTTCGATCTGCAATGTTCTCTTTGTAATATTTGATCTTTGCACTTATCTAAAGGTAGATATTAACTTCATTGATAAGGAGACCTTAAAAAATATTGTTAAGATAAATGCCTTAGTGTGTTTGCTAATGGTCTGGGAGACCAGGGTTCAATCCCAAGTCGAGTCATCAAAATGATACTTGATGCCGCTTTGCTTAACACTCAAGCATTACAAGGTACGTATCAAAGGTAAAGTGGAGCAATCCAGGGGAAGAAGTAGCGCCCTCCTCTACGCCTCGGTGTAGTAGCTATTGAAAAGGGAGCCTTTGGGTCACCCTTGACTAAGGTCACCAACTACTTATTATCAGGCTGAGCATGTATGCATTTATGTGTTTAGGAAGATTGTTCAAAAAGTGTCGAGACTGAATCAGTATTTAAGAAGACAAGAAGGAACAATGAATTAAATGTTAATTTTTCTGTAAAGGATTTCCTTTTGGCATTCAACACTCTTTTTGCAGCGGGTTTTTCATTAGACAAAACATATCTGAAATTCATTTTTTTATATTGCTTTTAATGTCCTCCAATCTTACCCATGATAGGAGTTTTCAGTTTAGGAAACAAGAAAATGTTGCATGGAACCTTTTTATCGATTGGAAGACTTCAATGGGTGCTCAGTACTTTTAACAGATGACCTTTCTTTCTTTAAGTGGCGACGTCAGTCACTGGCGCTGTTCTAGTTTGAGCTGTGGGTAGTACATTTATATCAATCCATTTAAGTTTAATCTCTGTTTTGCTTTTCTTCTTTATTTTCTTTTTCTTTTTCTTTTTCTTTTTTTTTTTTTTTGTGCGATCGATCAAAGTTCTTAAATTTCAAATTAATGGATTGGGACGTAGAATTGAACCAAGTTTGAGACAAGAAAATCTTCGTGTTGTAAGGAACAGATTTACTGTCATATATATATATATATAGTTTGCCGTGTTTATAAATAAACAGTGCTCCATATCAGTGATAGAGTATATGAAGATCAAAGATTGAATAGCGTAAACATAGTGAACGGTACCAGGGGACTGTTAGTTTCTCGCTTCTTGATCGCATAGCCAAGAAATTGTCTTTCACTAAGCGCCGATGACTATGTCTATGCTATTCAAACTGGACAAAAGTTCTGCAATATTTTGGTACGAACTAGTTTTTAGCGCGTATATTACGTTACTGAAGCTGTTCAAGCCGTAATAGGTCAGCCGCAGTGGCGGATAGTATCGTGGTAGTTGGGGCACCAACACAATGTGCATTGCTTCACACTATGTTTGATTTAAAAGCCGCTCATATAAATGTGCAGCGTAAACTAGTTAAAGAACTTTGCGAGTTCCAACTGGGCTATAACGCCTCTGAAACAACCATAACCATTTGGTATGCGAAAGGTGAAGGCGCAGTTGATCATAGTAACCAGATAGTTCAAGGAATTTCTTTCAGGTTGCAAGAACATCGAAGATCAGGCGAGGTTAGTTAAGGCCTAAAAGCGTGAATTTCAAGAAGATCCTCCAAGCTATCGAGGCAAACTCAACAAGTTGCGCTGGTAGAGTGGCAGGCAAGCTCGGTATCTCACAATCTAGTGTGGTTCGTGACCTTCATGACCTCGGCAAAAGCGTCTGGAGCTGCCGAATTGTGCCACACGTTACCAAACTTAGATTCAGCGTAGTACACACACACACACAAACACACGCACACACACACACACACACACACACACACACACACACACACACACACACACACACACACACACACATATATACGTGGTAAATTCAATAAGTTCCCAGACTTTTTTGTACAGGCATTTAAAATTGTCATAGACCCTTGAAAATTCAGTATGTTATTGCTATACATATTATGAGATGACTGACCAATTTTTATGATTTCAGCTTCAAATGAACAGCTACAGCAGCAATTGGAATACACCCTACTAAAGCCTGAGTGACACCGCTGGTGAATTTTAAAAAAGCAATCTGGACGTGAGGACACTCTGGAAGAACGATATGCAATAAAATTCTGTTTTAAACTTGAAAAAAGTGCCACAGCAACGTATGGAATGCTTCAGACTGCTTTTCGACTATCTTGCATGAAACGAGCATCAGTTTTTGAGTGGCATAAGAGATTAAAGGAAGCCAGGGAGTCTGTGAGGGATGATGAGAGGTGTGGGAGGAGTAAGGAAGTCAATACACCAGAGATGATTGGCCAAAGAGTTAGGGTTAGGGTTACTATGTTGAGGTTTTAAGGGAGTTCAGGAAGAGATTCCGTCAGAAGAGGCCAACACTCTTCAAATTGGGTCAGTGGCATTTCCACCAGGACAATGTACCAGTCCACAACTCCATCCTTGTCACAGACTATTTGACCAAGATGGGCATCAAGACAGTTCCTCACCCTCCCTCTAGTCCATACCTTGCTGCCTGTGACTTTTCGTTATTCCCTAAGCTCAAAGACTGTCGTTATGAGACAATTGAGAGATAAAAGAGGCTGTGACGAAGGTCATTGACATGCTCACACAAGAGGACTTCGATGGGGCCTTCCAGAAGTTGTTGGAACAGTACAACTAGTGCATTGCAGCTGGAGGAGATTACTTCGAAGGGGACTAGAGTTTCATGTATGTACTATCGATAAAAGTGCCCATACGAAAAAAGTCTGGAAACCTATTTAATGATACTCGTATATATATATATATATATATATATATATATATAGGAGGGGCATTCATCTCTTCAGCCTCCCCCTCCACCCCACGTGTCTATTCTGTTTTATTTATCCATTGGATCTGAAGAAGTCCTGTTTTTGGTTTACACCAGAAACTGAAAAAAAGGATGGAAATAAATTTATAATCCTAAATTAACCGGTCTTTGGTTTTTTCTTAAAGATATATATATATATATTGTATGATAATATTATTCGTACATAGTAATAAAAACATGGTATTTCCAGGGGTTTACCCAATAAAAATATCTCATTTTAAAATAAAAGACCAATTTAAAAAAAGTGATAAAACAGTCAAACTTCAAAGAAAAGAAAGAGCTGATTTCATGCCTAACGATTTCATATCAACTGTTTAATAAAAATACAAAAAGCACCTGTTTTTTTGTATATACGTAAATTAGTAAGAATATTTTCCCAATGCGAATGCATAATTCATTGTTTGAACAACAAATGAATAAGTGATAATTATACAGGTACAAATGTACCAATAAATACAAGAGAAACAGATGGATATCTATTTTCAGTGAATATGTGTTCATCTATTCTTTCTAATAAACAATAAGTAATTTAAAAAAAAACTTTCTGTGCTAACAAAACGCATGTAAATATATTTATTCATTTATGTTTAAGTATGTGATGAAACCTTTACGTATACATTTAGATACATATGTAGATATTAATGCGTACTCGGGTAGGCCTGTCTGTGTCAAAGAAAAACAAAGGTATCAAGGGAAAAAACAACCTGAGTAGTCTTTTATTTCCGAACTTGTCGATCTGAAACAGAATGCATTGTGTATAACATCAATAGAAATCAATATGGGAAATATGCAACAAAGTGGAATTTGATAATATAAAAGTCTAATTGGGGTTGTATAAGGCTGTTTTTCTGCTCGACTGATTCTCAATGGAAAAATTTTGGATATGTTACCTCATTTACTTTGTTCATTTTCTGCTTTCATTTCGATCAAGGGATAAACACACGCGTGCGTACAAACACACACCTATATATATATATATATATCCATATATATATATATATATATATATATATATATATATAACTTTGATGTGTCATTCAGGTTGTTAAAGGTTTACTTAGGTTTCTTTATTTAATGGCATTTTAACCGTCTTGTGTTATTAAATGCCAATGCCATCCTTATTGAAGAACAACAGTAGTGGTACGATTTAACCAATAGCTAGTGGGATAAAAGATTCCATACCTTTCCCTAAGTGCATAAGTCCGAAAGTGAACGTAATTGTGCAACTGGAGTTTGAACTCATTTACAACGATAGCGCATTCCCGCACGTTAGCCACAGCGCCACGGGGACTCCATGTTTGTAAAGTGTTTTCCATAGTAATTTTGCCGGCTTTTTCTCGTGGTGGCTTTAGCTCAACTGAAATAAGGCAAAGATGTCTGCAAGTTTCACTAATTTTTAAGCAGAATAAAGCTTGTCTATGAATTCCCAGTAATTATACATGTCTTTATAAATATATATATATATATATATATATATATATATATATATATATATATATATATGTGTGTGTGTGTGTGTGTGTGTTCAATCAACCCCTCCGAACGAACAAGATGTAACAAAAGATCAATTTTTGAGCGAATTTTCACATCTTTGAATTCAGAGTTTTCCTCCTCTAAACTGGTTTCCTCACCAAGGCTAAAGGTCCCAGTCTACATTACTATTTACCCACAGTTGGAGAAAGCTGAGATAGAGTCATGCCTTTCCCAAGGGCATTAGTCTGAAGTGAAAAACTGACAGCTTCGTCCAGAATTTGAACTCGGGTTGCCAATTCCATTTCCTACGACGTCAAGTGGGTCTTCTGTGGGACGAAGGTAATCTTAGTAAATGTCTATGTTGTACTTATGTTCCATTGTATTCGACTTAAGTTTAATTCCTCCCGAGTCCACCTGGTAAACATTTTGGTCAGTCAAGTAAAATTATAAACATTGATTTTAAGAGAAGCTGTTTAGTTTTTTCAGATGTCTTCTTTATTTAGGTGTTCAGCGAAGTTAGCAACAGCGATTCAGTTACGATCACAATCTATCTACAATAATTTATATACAAAAACATATATGCGTATACCAACTCTTTTACACGAGTAGGATGCTACACAAGTTCAATTTTTAAAGGGAGTTTAACATGTTTGAATTCAGAGTTTTTCTTCTTCTTGACCGGTTGCCATACCAAGGTTGAAATGCCCAGTATACCATACAATTTATTCATAGCTGGAAGGAGAATTATATACATTTCCCCAGGGTATACGCGCTATGTTAAATACAAACAGCCTAGTCCAGGTTTTGAACTCGGTTCACTGTGTCTGTTTTTGACGAAGATAAACAATACACCACAAACATCACCTATACAAAAGCATATAAAGGTTATTATAATATATTAACGAATATGATTAAAATACAAAAGTTTATGTCCTTGATTTAAATTACGTCGTGTGGTTTAAAGTTGATTTTGAGTTTTTTAAATCAATCAAATTTCTCAAATTACCAATTAATAGATTTTGATATAGGTTAAGTTTGGTACATAAAAATATTCATCTAATGACGAATGGTTTTGCGAACAAAAGCTTACAAGAATCTATACATTACATAAATTTGGTTCAGTTTCTTAGTATAGTGGTATATTAACCTTTTCGTTGGTTATTTAATGCTAAAACCATCCTTGTAGAACAGTAGAGGTACTATTTAACCCATAGTTGGAAAGATAAGGGAGTTTATATTGTTCCCAAGGATATTTGTCCGAAAGTTAAAGTAATTATGCGATTAGAGTTCAAATTCGTTTACTGCAATGTGGCAGTCTAGAACGATGACCATAACGTCACGGGGAGTCCCCATAATACAGTGAAACAGTTTATGGCTCTTGATTGCCATGCATTAATTTTAAAATTAGCATTGATTTTATTTGGCCAATGATATTGAAATATTCGCAAAATGATATCAACTTCTCTTTTCTTCTTTTCTTCTTTTTTTAATAAACCATTTTATTTCATTTTATCTACCGATAAG
The DNA here is from genome assembly GCA_963585895.1 of Sepioteuthis lessoniana. Classification (NCBI taxonomy): domain Eukaryota; kingdom Metazoa; phylum Mollusca; class Cephalopoda; order Myopsida; family Loliginidae; genus Sepioteuthis; species Sepioteuthis lessoniana. Next base: position 50,389,340 of record OY757916.1, read on the forward strand.
TTCATTTTCTATTTGTTATTTTAATTTCTAATCTAAATGTTTAAATCTAAAAATAGTTTTAAAATCAATCATATTCGTAGATGAATTATTATAGATTCTTTTTGCCGACAAATTAAGATTATCTGCAAGCGTAGATAAATTGTGACAGACAAATTTGCCAAAAGTCCGTTATAACATGACGGAATCAATCCATTTACGTTTCGTTGGAACAAAAATATGTACAACGATGCTAACAAATGGCATTGATCATGCGAGAAGGTGGTTACATTTAGATTTGTATGACATTTTGTTGATTGCAATATAAACATGAACATTACCTATTTTTGTAGATCTATTGATTTTTTGTGTGTTATAACTAAAACACATTGTATTTTCTATGACGGGCAATTATACATAAAACATTGTTTACAGGCATATTTTATTAAAACAACAAAAAAGCTGTTCTATTTTAAGAAGGAATGGAAAATATCCGGCGGGAACATCTTGTACGTAGCAGCTGTCAGGTTGATTCGAAAATGGTTTCTCGGATGTTTTAATGAATTATTTTAGCATTTTGATTTATGCAATTATTCTTACTTTTGAATTTGTTTTTGTACAATTATCAGTACAAAAAAAAAAAATTCGTTTAAGTATTCAATATCGTTAAATATTTTGTATTATTCTTTTACTCAAATACGCGTGCGTGTGCGCATGCGCATAATACATATTCGACGGTTTGCTTCAACTAATTTTATTTTCTAAAATCTAAAATTGTTCTTTAGAAAAGTGGCAACAACATGGTAATTTCACTCGTTAAATCTATCGTTAAAGATTTTGTTGATTAAGTGGCAGAAAATGATGTGCCTTGATCTCATGTTACAGAAAATGCCAAAAGATTGTTGATTTCTACAGTTCATCTTTTAAAAAGCAGATTACAAGGAAAATATCAAAGTTCGCACGAACATTTGGATCGTGTCACACACACGCATATATATATATATATATATATATATATGTCAGGGTTGAATGAAAACTTCATAGACTGAAAGGTTCATATGATAGCATCATATCTGCTGTTGGCTACGTTTTTTACCAATGGGATCCAAGCTCTACAGCATCAATGGAAGGAGAACTGTTGAAAAATCAGGTTACATTTCTTTGTGCACATGATCATTGAGCTACAGATTTTTTGCATAAAATCGTCTCAGCAAAGATTTTCCTGGTTCCTCGCAGAAATAAGAAACAAACAATTTAAGCCTCACTTGCCAATAATGATAGAAGCAATCAATATACGTTAACTGTAAGAAACAAGTTTGATATTCTTCAGAAGACATCCAAAAGACATACTCTGACGCCCATATAGAAGCAACAGCCGAGTTCATCAAACCAAACCAAACCAAGAGCCAAATGTAGAGTTCATGGGAGTCAGTAGCAGTAAGGCAAAAATGAAATAAAATGAAAAAAATCGTCCTTAATAAAAGAAATTCAACTAATGCCTCAGCTCAGAAACTTTAGAAACCTCAGAGAGAACCATATCAAAAAGAACAACTAGAATTTATTTTAGGCCAAATCAATGAAATCAGAAATTCTGTAGAAGATAGACAATCACGATTAGTATGGTAGGCAATAAATGAAGCGAGCGGAAAGAAAAACCCATTGAGAGCAAAACTAAAAGCTGCCACTCCAGAAGAAAGACTTCAGAAGAGAAAAAAAAAACATTTCGAGAATCAAAAATTGGATACCCTCCTGAAATCACTGGTAAACCTATCGAAAAAATTATTAATAGCCAACTAGACATAAACTAGAACAGTTTACGAAGAACTTAATGAAGTACTGAAAAAATTAAAAGCAGAAAAGCTACAATCCTCGACGAAATATCTCTTGAGGTATGGAAGACAAGGAAATGTGACGACATTCTTCGATTATGCAACACTGTGTATAAACAAAACAATAGACAAATGGACAAATGATTGCAGCCCCCTCTTCCCCAAAAAAGGTCACCTTGGAATCACTAAGAACACTTACTGCTAAGGTTTATAACGACCCTGCTTCTTAATCGTATCCGACCTGAAGTTGATAAAGTTCTAGGGAAAAATCGATCCTCATCACAGATTCTGACTATTCGTCGAAGAAATACGTATAAATATTGTTCATAGATTTCTCCAAGGCATTTGATTCCATACATGGAAGAAATATGGAGCAAATACAACTAACATATGGTTTGCACAAAGAAACTGTTGCCACTATAATAACACGAAAGCAATGGTTCACTCACCTGATGGCGACACCAACTTCTTAGACATTGTCGACGGAGTCTCGAAAAGAGATTCATTTGCGCTATATACGTTTATAATTTGCATAGATTACGTAATCCTAACGTCAATGGTTTCACACAAAAAAGACAATAAACAAACGATATCCTACGGAAACTATGACAGATGCAGACTATGTAGATGATCTAGCGCTCCTCGCAAATATAACTGCCAATGCTGAATCCCTACTGCCGATCTTTGAGCAAACAGCGAGGTGTATTGGACTCTCCATGAACGCAGATAAAACAGAATTCATGAGGAGCTATCTTCATTTTAAGTGGCAAACCTCTAAAATTAGAAGACTAGTTCATACATCGATATAAATATCTCATCTACTGAAAGTGATTTCAATGTTGCGAAGGCGTGGGCTGCTATTGACAGGTTATCGATCATTTGGAAATCGATCTCTCTGATAAAATAAAATGGAATTGTTCCAAGCTGTGGCTGAGTTAGTACTACTGTAAGGATGCACCATATTTACGCTAACGAAACGCATGGTAAAAAGTTAGATGGGAACTACATAAGAATACTAAGTGCTATTTTGAACAAATCTCGGAAGAAACACTCGACAAAACAGCCGTTTATTTTCCATTTCCCAAACCATCCAAGTAAGACACACAAGACTTGCTGGGCGCTCCTGGTAAAGTAAGGACGAATTCAAAAGCGACGTTATTTCATGGACTTCTATATATAGACACGCCGGTGTTGGGTGAACAGCAAGAACTTGCATCGGCTTCGTGCAAACACTAGATGCCGTTTAGAAGACATGTCCTGAGTGATGAATGATACGGATGGATAATGAGAGAGTGAAAGAGAGAGAGAGAGAGAGAGAGAGTTAAGGAAAAATTATCTTAACATCTTTAGAGTGAAACGATGTTGATAAACGTATCTCTTATTTTACTTAATTAACACCAAATGACATTATATACCCTGACACACACTTTAAATCCAGGCATTGCCTGCATTTTACTCTTTATCACACTGCTGTGACTTATACTGGCTTTTAAGTTATGCAATTTTGTTTGTGGTAAATATCCTTGTTCTCTTCTTGATATTTATTTGCTTAGTCTAGTACACAGACCTTAGGTTGAAAATAGTGCCTGCTGTTACAAAGTGGTCACTCATTTAAGCAATGAACAATCTCATAGCTAATTAAAGTTTTTCGGACTATTGTCTTCATCTTTATTGTTATTTCCACAAAGTTTTGACTCTGACTTCTTGTCGAACTTCGAACCACGTCCTTTATTGAAACCACGAGGTCACCTGTTCTGATTCCGTTAGCCATAACCTACTCGTTTGTAGTGAGGATTGAACCTGCAACCTTCAGATGATTGTCTCCTTAGAAGCTCAGGGAACCAAAGCCTATAACCGTTACGCCATGTGTCCTATTCTGAATGAATTTTGGGGTATTATAAACTTAATGTTCATACTTTGGCTAAAATTACTACTATTATGTATGAATTTTTTACCTGTGCTCATATTCAGATTTTTTTTCATCTAGCCATCTTGATTATCGGTTCCCATATTGTATTCAACTCTATACTGGTCTACTCAGCAGGTCATTGTAGCCCAACATATGTGCTGATTCCTAAAAAAAAGTCTCCTCAGGTATCCAGGACTCCACTGAGTATCCTAACTAATTTTAACAATTCTGAAATCTGGATAGTCTCGATTCTTCCTCTGATTTACAATTCCTTAAGTCTTTTTCCAAACCTTTGGAGGGGCGGACAGGGGAGGGCAGGGGAGGGACTTTCCAACTGCAGCAACTACATTTGCTCTCACCGTCACCTTCATATTCAACAGTTTTTTTCTAGTTCTCTGGCAAAGTCAAAATATTTGTCTATATTTTCGCTTTCTTTTATTTCCAATCATTGATCCGCCGGAACGACAAAATCCACTGGATCAGATGTTCTTTTTAATTAACACTACATCAGGTCTTCTGGCTGGGATTAAGTGATCTGTTTTATTTCTAAGTCCCAGAGGATTTTATGCCTTTCATTCTCTTAGACTGGCTTTAGTACGTATTGCATTTGATTGTGGGAGAGTCCCCGCAGCATAGTAGCAAATATACTGGATTTGGTTATCGTAGTAAGCGAGTTTGAACTCCAGTCGCGCTATTACGTTCAACTTCGGAAAAATTTGCACCCTTATATTAGCCCAGATACGGATAGAATATTACAACTATTGTTCTTCCATAAGGATAGCTTTGACATTGAATAACCCACGAAGTTAATATACTGTTAAACAAAGAAATCGAACCGAACTATTTGATAGTACGGTCAAATTTTAATCTCTTGCCGTTAATCTCTTTACCGTTGATCACCTTTCGTGATTACTCATGTAACTTTTTTATGCTTGTTTGCTGCATTCGCTTATTTACTTTATCATATTATTATTATTATTATTATTATTATTATTATTATTATAGTTTTTCACCCCAGCGTTAGCTGTTGGTTTCTCCATGGAGTTTGTGTGACTGTAAATCTCCTCAAGTCTCAGTATTCTGTCCGATCCGATCTTAATAATGTTGTTGTTTAATCCACTCGTTCTCTTATTTCCAAGTCGTCCAGTCTCTGTACCAACTCTTTAGTGACCGTACCGAGTGCACTAACTACAACTGGTATCACCGTCACTTTTATATTCCATAGCTTTTTCAGCTCTCTAGCAAGGTCTAGGTAATAAACTCTTTCTTCGCTTTCTTTTAGTTTTACCCTGTGGTCAGCCAGAACGGCTAAGTCCACTATTCGGCAGGTTCTCTTTTTTCTTTTTTTTTTTTTTTCTTATTTTTCTGTTGTTGACTATCACTAAGTTTTGTTATCTGGAAGAGATTAGATGATCCGTTATTATTATTATTCCTTCGAGCAAATGAAACAAATGGTTACATTTTTTATAAAATTTTCTCAAACTTTATAGAGATTTTCGAATTATAATGCAAGGTAACAAAAGAATTACAAAAAGAATTTATTTTTTTAAACTATAAAATCTCATTAATTAATTTATTAGATTATTTCGAATATCTATAATAATGTTAAAAATTGGTAATTTTTTTTTTAATTATTTACAAAAATAATGAGAAAGGGAAATAACAAAGGAGAAGACTGTAAGCTTTTCTTAGAATTACTTCCCTTGGATATAAGGCACTAGAAACATTTTTTTAATTTCTTTGATGGAAATTTGGATTTCAAAATAATTTTTAATGTTTGAAATCTATTAGAATTAACTCATATTCGAAGAAATAAAGTGCGATTAGAAGTAAATTTGAATTTTCATCCCAAAAAAATATTTTCAAGAAAAAATAAGTGAAATCTTGTCAAGCAAACGTTGAGTTTTAGTAGAAACTTCCAAGTTATTTTGAAATACGGTGAGATCTATTGCCTTTATTTATAAGCAAAATAAAATAAAAAGTAAAATAAAAACCAGGTATGATTCTTCGATAAAGTAAAATGCAAATTCTATAATTTAATCTTCTTCTGCAGTAAAAAAAAAAATAATGATGTGATTTGAAATTGCTCAAATTAAAAGTTCACATCGTAACCGAAGGTTTGGAAAAAAAAAAACTGGAAGAATTGGAAATCAGGGGAAGAATCGAAACCATCCTGATCACAGCATTGTCAAGATCGACTAGAACACTCAGAAGAGTCTTGGTGACCTGAGGAGATTTGCTGTCACTTAGAATTCAGTGAAAGAACACGAGCTGACGTTGGTATTTAAAAAAAAAAACTCGCAAGGAGTGAATAATTATAATTTGCTGCTCCTGTAAACAATAGAGTGAAAATAAAAGAAAGCAAAAAACTAGACAAATATTTGGAGAGAGCTGAAAAGATTGTAGAACATACTAAATCTGGTTGAACTCTTGGAACAATCGCCAAGAATCTGGAAAAGTGAGTGTGTAAACGGGAGATCAGAAAAAAGTCGAGATCATCCTGACCATAGAACCGTCGAGATTAGCTAGGATATTCATGAGAGTCATGGAGGAGACTTTCTGTATCTCATTTATCCTGTAAAGAGCTGAAGCTGGCGTGAAGAATTTGCAAGGAGTAAAATAATAATAATGATAACAACAACAACAATACTACTACTACTACTACTGCTACTACTACTAATAATAATTACAAACGGATCACCTAATCTCGGCCAGACGGCCAAGACTTTATAATAACCAAGTAAAAAATAAAAGAAAACTTGCTAAATTGTGGACTTTGCTGTCCCGGTTGAGCACGGAGTAAAATTGAAAGAAAGCGAAAAGAAGGATAAGTACCTTTACATTGCTAGGAATTGTAAAAAATTGTGGAACATGAAAGTAACGATTATTGTTGTTGATACTCTAGGTATAGTCACTAAAGGTTTGGTAAAAGGACTAGAGGATTCGGAAATAAGAGGACGAGTTGAGACAATCCAAACTACAACATTGTTGAGATCGGCCAGAATACTGAGAAGAGTCATGGAGACTTGAGGAGATATGCTGTCACTCAAACTCCACTGAAAGACCATTGGCTGATGCAGGGGTGTAAAACCCTCAAAAGAGTATAATAATAATAATAATAATAATAATAATAATAATAATAATAAGCTAAACTATTTGCCAGCTAAAATATCTCGAACTAACTGAAGATTTGTTTAAATTTACCGCAACAGATTTTAACATTTAGTAGCAGATAGGATTGAGCCTTGAAATTGCCATTAATACATGCCTCACCCCTCTTCTACTCCCTCCCCCCATGACTGTTCTCGGTCACATCTGTGTCAGGCGCGCAGATTATAAACAACAAAATACCACCCATGATAAAAATGTCCAATCTCAATATTACAAAACGTGGGACCCAGGCAACAGGCTTGGGTGTCATAATCGGCAGGTGCTCTATTGATAGCCAACATGGGAGACCAGCTCGTTATCCTGCGAATGTTGGCTGTTCTCTTTTAAGGTATTTGAATGACAACATTAGCAACCACAACGATCAGAGACCAAAGCGCAAAACATGGACTAGGGAACTTGCACTACACTGCTATTTTAAGAGCAACCCTTCAGAGAGGTTACAGGAAAAGAATGATAGAGATCTGGCAAGAATGTGCTAGTTTTCAGACAATCCAAAGGCTTGCCGATCAAGTTTGAACACTAATAAAAAAAAAGGGGGGGTTGTTCTTTGACCTTGAAATACTAGAAATACACCAGAAAACTAGTCACATCAAGTGACGCCAACCAAAAACAACATATCAGAAATGAACTGCCAACTTTAGAAAACAAAAACGCCACACTACCAAGTGACCCTGAAGAAACACTATCACAAGAACAAAAGACAAATGTAGAAAATGTAAAGAGAATTATGAATAGTGAAAAGACTAAACTACCATCATTAAGAAACATAGAATGGAGAACACTTAAATCAGAAACGATAAATCAAATCCTACCTTACATATCAACGAATAACGAATAGAGTTAAACGAACTAATCTATTCAGGGGCGAAATTAGTGTGTGAGAAAATTGGGATCCCCTCAATAAGCACAAAGAAATAGTCAAAACCAGGATGGGAAATTCGACTGGAAACGCAAATAAAATTTTTTTACGAAAACAGGCCAAAATAATAAAACAGAAAGATCCTGGAATATGTGGAAACAGAATTGAAAAGACAACCCGAGAAAAAATAACAGTACAACTTGAGGAAATAAACCAGAAAGTTCTGGCGAAAGAAGAGAGATTAAAGAGATATCCAAAAAGGGTAAAACAATACAAACAAAACAGGACATTCCAAAACAACGAAAGAAAATTCTACCAACAACTAGGAAGGCATGACACAAAAGCATACCAACAAGCGGACGCCAAAGAAACCGAACGTTTTTGGACGAAAATATGGCAACCAAAAAAGCATAACGAAAAAGCTGAATGGATAAATAATATGACGAGAGAACTAAAAGAACTCAAAGAAGGCTCGAAAGGGGAAATACACATCGAACTACTCAAAAAGACACTAAAAAAAATATCAAACTGGAAAACGCCTGGGCATGATGGAATACATGGATTCTGGTTCAAGAAATTCACCTCCATTCACGACAGACTAGCACTAGAAATAAACAGATGCATACAAGATGCACAAGTACCTGACTGGATGACCAAAGGAAAAACCACATTAATCCAAAAGGACCCAAACAAAGGAACTACTCCAAACAATTATAGACCCATAACTTGTTTACCGGTGATGTGGAAAATATTAACAGCTCAAATAAGGAAAGAGATCTACTGCTCGCAAACAAGCTGCAGTTTTTTCCATGAAGAACAGAAAGGATGCCGCAAAGGATCCAGAGGCACAGCAGAGTTACTCTACATAGATCAACACATCCTAAGTGAAAGCAAGACCAGACAAAAAAACTTAGCTATGGCCTTGATTGACTACAAAAAGGCATATGATATGGTTCCGAAAAGCTGGATAATAAAATGTCTCAAAATGTACATGGATGACATCAAACTATTTGCAAAAAAATGAAAAAGAACTGGAAACCCTAATACACACAGTTATAATATAGAGTCAAGACATAGGAATGGAATTTGGCATAGAAAAATGTGCCATGCTTGTAATGAAAAGGGGCAAACGACATAGGACTGACGGAATAGAACTACCAAATCAAGACAAGATTAGAACGCTCGCAGAAAACGACGCCTACAAATACTTGGTAATGTTGGAGGCTCTCACCCTCAAACAAGTGCAAATGAAAGATAAAATCCAAAAAGAATATCTCAGGAGAACTAGCAGACAACTCGAGACAAAATTCTCGAGCAAAAACCTTATCAAAGGAATAGATACTTGGGATGTACCCCTCGTTAGATATTCGGGACCCTTTCTCAAGTGGACCAAAGATGAACTTAAACAAATGGACCAAAGAATTAGAACACTAATGACCATGCACAAGGCTTTACATCCCAGAGACGACGTTGACAGACTATATGTATCAAGAAAAAAGGAAGGAAGAGGACTTGCAAGCATCAAAGACAGCGTTGACGCATCGATACAACGACTCGAAAACTACATAGAAAAACACGAACGAGGACTGATTACAGCCATCAGAAACAATACTGACAACACGATGGCCAACAGAAGGACAATATCCAGGAAACAAAAATGGGAAGAAAAACAATTCTATGGGCGTTTTAAACGACTAATAAACAACATCTCAAGCGACAAAACCTGGACCTGGCTAAGAAAAGGAAACCTTAAGAGAGAAACAGAATCTCTCCTAATGGCAGCGCAAAACAACGCTACAAGAACCAATCATATCAAGGCGAGAATAGTTAAGACTCAACAAAATAGCAAATGTAGGCTATGCGGTGACAGAGATTAAACCATCAATCACATAATAAGCGAATGTAGCAAATTAGCGCAGAAAGAGTACAAGACTAGACACGACTGTGTGGGCAAGGTAATCAACTGGGAAATGAGTAAGAAATTGAAATTTGACCATACCAACAAATGGTATATGCACAACCCAGCACCTGTCCTGGAAAATGACACACATAAACTCCTATGGGACTTTGACAAACACAGATCACCAAATCTCGGCCAGAAGACCAGACCTTATAATAATCAACAAAAAAAGAGAATTTGCAAAATTGTGGACTTTGCTGTCTCGGATGACCACAGAGTAAAACTGAAAGAATGTAAAAAGAAGGATAAGTACGGGGTGCATACGATAAGTTTCTAGGTTTTTTCGTATGGGCATTTAAAATTTTCGTAGACTCTTGACAATTCAGTATGTTATTGCTATACATCTTATGAGATGACTGACCAATTTTTATGATTTCAGCTTCAAATGAACAGCTACAGCAGCAATTGGAATACACCCTACTAAATCCTGATAGTCACAGCTGATGAATTTCAAAAATGCAATCAGACAATTTAGAAGAACGATATGCAATAAATTCTGTTTTAAACTTGGAAAAAATGCCACAGAAACGTATGGAATGCTTCAGACTGCTTTTCGACCATCTTGCATGAATTGAGAATCAGTTTTTGTGTGGCATAAGACATTAATGGAAGACAGAGAGTCTGTGAGGGATGATGAGAGGTTTGGGAGGAGTAAGAAAGTCAATACACCAGAGTTGATTGGCCAAAGGGTTAGGGTTACTATGTTGAGGTTTTAAAGGAGTTCAGGAAGAGATTCCTAGGGAAGAGGCCAGCACCCTTCAAATCGGCTCAGTGGCATTTCCACCAGGACAATACATCAGTCCACAACTCCATCCTTGTTACAGATTATTTGACCAAGATGGGCATCAAGACAGTTCCTCAGTCTCCCTATAGTCCATACCTTGCTCCATGTGACTTTTGGTTATTCCCTAAGCTCAGAGGCTGTGATTATGAGACGATTGAGGAGATAAAAGAGGCTGTGACGAAGGTCATTGACACGCTCACACAAGAGGACTTCCATGGGGCCTTCCAGAGGTTGTTGGAACGGTACAAGAAGTGCATTGCAGCCGGAGGAGATTACTTGGAAGGGGACTAGAGTTTCATGTGTGTACGATCAATAAAAGTGCCCATACGAAAAAAGTCTGAAAACTTATCGTATGCCCATCGTATCTCGACCTTGTTAGAGAATCGAAGAAACTATGGAACATGAAAGTGTCGATTGTACCAATTGTGATTGGTGCTTTTGGCACAATGACTGAAGGATTATTAAAGGGCCTAGAGGATTTGGAAGTTGACGGACGAGTGGAGACCATCCAAACGACAGCATTATTGAAGACGGCCAGAATACTGAGAAGGATCCTGGAGACTTGAGGAGACTTACTGTCACTCAAACTTCAGTGAAAAACCATCAGCTAACGCCGATGTGAAGAACTCTAAAAGAGTAAATGATAATAATAATAATCTTGGGGGCTGACACCATAAAAAAAAGTGGAGATGAAAGAAAAAATTACTAGAACTACTAAAAATTACTAGAATTACTAAAAATTACTAGAACTACAGGAGAACTAGAAAGCTACTTGAGACAAAACTATCTTGCAGAAACCTTATCAAAGGAATAAATACCTGGGCTGTACCCCTCGTTAGATATTCGGGGCCTTTTTTGAAGTGGACCAGAGAAGAACTTAAGCTAATGGAGATAGATTATATGTATCAACAATGGATGGAGGAAGAGAACTTGCCAGCACTAAAGACAGTGTTGACGCTAGGATGCAACGAATCGAGGACTAAATTTCTATGTAGTCCTCGATTCGTTATATTAATACGTCAAGCTCGAAGAAGGACTGATTACAGCCATCAGAAAAAATACTGACAACACGATGACCAACAGAATTACAATAGCTTGAAAACAAAAACGGGAAGAAAAACAACTCTATGGGTGCTTTAAACGACTAATAAACAACATCTCACACGAGAAAACGTGGACGTGACTAAGAAAAGGAAACCCTAAAAGCGAAACAGAATCTCTCCAATTAGCAGTACAAAACAACGCCATAAGAACCAATCATGTCAAAGTGAGAATAGATAAGACTCAATAAAATAGCAAATGTATGCTATGTTGTGATAGAGACGAAATGATCAATCACATAATAAGCGAATGCAGCAAATTAGCATAGAAGTATTATACTACTAGACACGTCTGGGTGGAAAAGGTGATCCACTGGGAGATGGATAAGAAATTGAAATTTGACGATACGAACCAATGGTATATGCACAATCCAGCACCTGTCCTAGAAAATGACACACATAAACTCCTATGAGACTTTGACATACAAATGAATCACTTAATCCCGGCCAGAAGACCAGACCTTATAATAATCAACAAAAAAAAAAAAAAGAGAATTTGCAAAATTGTGGACTTTGCTGTCCCAGCTGATCACAGAATAAAACTAAAAGAAAGTGTAATAAAAGGGGAATGGATAGTATGCCTACTCAGCAGCAGAAAGAAAAGAGTATCTTGTAACTGAATACGTGGAATCAATTTCTCCTTAATAGAAGGTGAACAGCCGAATTTCTACGCTGAAAATATTCCTTTTTCCTAGCAGTCCTTCGCCCAAGTTCGTCGATGTGAGTTCGATCTTCCTAATCGCCCGTTTCTCTTTCCCTGATCTCATTTTACACGCCAGACATATTCGTACACGCTTTGAGCTGCCGCGTGCGTAATTTCTCTCGCCACAAAAAGGGAAAAGAAGAATAAGTATCTCGACCTTTCTAGGGAATTGAAAAAACTATGCAACATGAAAGTGACTATTATACCAATCGTGATTGGTGCTATTGGTACAGTCACCAAAGGATTATTAAAGGGACTAGAGAACTTGTCGGTTGGAGGCCGAGTGGAGACTATCCAAACTACAGCATTATTGAGAACGGCCAAAATACTGAGAAGAGTCCTGGATACTTGAGGAGAGTTCCTGTCATTCAAACTCCAGTGAAAAACCATCAGCTAAAACTGATGTAAAAAATTCTCAATGAGTAAATAATAATAATAATAATAATAATAATAATAATAATAATCACAAGAGTAGGTTATGTGCTGACGGAGATGAAACAGTTAATTTACTTAATATGCGAACGCAGCAAATTGGCACAAAAGAATACAAGACTAAGCAGAACTGGATGGGAATGGGGGTCCACTGAGAATTGTGACTAAGGTTTGACCATGCTGATAAATACCACATGAAGAAAGTTGATAAACCCTAGAGATTGAGATGTATAAAATTCCAAGTATTTTTGAGATACAAAAAGATCATCCAGTCGCAGCCAGAAGTCCAGACTTAGTACTAAAAAGAAAAAAAGGACTAGCCGAGTAGTGGGTTTTTCCGTTCCATTGATTGATTGAGAGAAAATGAAAGTAAAAATACCAGGATCTTGCTTGAGAAACTGACGAAGTTGCAGAATATAAAGATGACAGTGTCACCGATTGCAGTTGACGCCCTTGGAATGGTTCCAAAAGGCCTGAAAAAGGGAACTGGAAGAGCTGGAGAGGAAGAATCGAAACCAACCAGATCATAGCGCTGTTAAAATCAGCTAGAATACTCAGAAGAGTCCTGGTGAACTGAAGAGACTTGCTGTCACTCAGACTTTAGTACAAAAAACACCAGTTATGTTCACTAAAACAAAATGAAATTTAAAATTTAAAAAAATTCTCTGTGAGAGAAAATAATAAAACAAAAAAGATACTTCAGAACCATTTTTTAAAATCTATTCACCCCATGCCCCGCTACAAACTTCCTGTTAGTAATATTTTTCTTGGTTATTTGTAGTATATATTTATCTTAGTTGTTTGTTGTATATATTTTCTTGGTTGTTTGTTGTATATATTTATATTTATTTATTTACAAAGGTGTGTTTAATTTAGCCTCAGATTGCTTACAGTTCCTGTCACTTTCAAGTTGTCACCAACGTCAGAACTGAAAAAGGCAATCGTTGCTTAACTTCATTGATCTGAAAGGAACCAATGATTGCAACCTGCTCTGACCCTAAGTGGATTACAAATTCGAGTTAATGTGACGATTAACTTTCTTATAGTTTATGACTAATCTAAGGGAATTAACTCTTGGTGACTTAAACCAGTCCCGCGTTCAACTTTTGGTTTTTGCTTTGATTTTGCTTTTTTGTTTGTTTGTTTTTTTGTATTTGCTTTTTTAGAATATCCTCCAACTGTTGAAGTAAGTCACATAAAGTTTTTAAAAAGTTGCTATTTATTTCATTACTTATTTTAAATGCTGCTTGATTTAGAACGTTGAACATGAAGATGAAGAAAATTAGTCTAAAATTAATCAGTCGATTATTTGTGTCAATCTTTCCAAGAGGAAAGTGTCTGTCAGTTTCAAAAATCCTGTCTTGATGGTAAATTAAAAAAACTAGGCCACCCAGTAAAATTTTTGTTGATTTTATTACGAAATAATAGAGAGAGAAACAAGGCCATAGTGAGTATATCACAGGAGTTAATGCAAGGAGTTTTATGAACAAGTTCGTACCAGCAGCGTATACCAATGCTACTATCAATCTACTTAAATGTTGGAATTTATGTCAATTTCAAACTGGCTTAAGGCCATCTGTCTGTACCTACATCAGACTCTTACACAACCAAACAAATATAGGGGAAGACAAAATATACCTCCAAATTTTTTTCATTCATTTTATAACAAAATGAAAATATTTTCTTTCTTTCTTTTTACATAATAATCACTATATCTCAGTGGGTTTACAATATACTGGCTGTATCATCTGCACGGAGGTAAGATTCCTAAGTATGATACTAAACTACATCAAGTGGTGAGGCTTTAGTTTTTAAACTTTAGGAAGAGTGGAGTAGCCCTTTATCGTCATTACTCCCAGGTCCACTCTGACCCAGAGTGATAAAACCTATCAGGATCCCATCTATATGTCAAATGGATCTTTTAAAAGAATTATTTCTATTCAATAGAACCGGGTGCCAGAAAAATAAAAGGAAAAACTTTGGAGAAACAATTCGACAAAAAGTGGAAATATGAATGTACGATGAACGCATTTCACTAACTTCTGAACATGAACTAATTCTATCCGGGTAGACATACTGTTGATATCATGTCCATCGCTTTTTTGTCTCCTGTAAATTTTCCTGGTGTTTTTACTTATAAATAAAGATGTAATACACAAATGAAATGATAATTTCTCTCGAAATCAAAGTGATTAATGTTTCTTGACATTTATATTCTTAGCATATACTAGACAATTCTTCATACTTTTGTGTGGTTCCCGTTGTAACATCAGTCCATAATGATGTTAATGCTTTTACTAAGGAAGGAATGATGGATTCTCATTTATATTTAAACCTATCACTGGAATATCGAGAATTTAGATGATTAAAAAATGACATTAAAGGCGAATGCCGACCTCACAAAACTATCATTCAGTTGCAAATTGGTTTCAAAATTGTTTTATTCTCTAAGTTAAGTATTTGAATTGAATTTCTATCATAAAAAATATCCATATAATGTCCGGTTTTTCTGGTTTACCTTTTAAATTTAAATATCATGAGAATGGAAAGACTCTACGGATGATCTCAAAAGATTCATAAATATTTATACGTTACAGGTCACATGAATTAAGATAGAAAAGTAAATGCAAGGAAATTTCAGGGAATTTTTTTGGTAGCGTGTGTGTGTGTGTGTGTGTGTTTTTCCTATTTTGTAAATTCAAATCTAAAGAAAAATACATACAATCAGAACCAGTGAGGATCAAACCCTAGAAAAAACTCGTGAAATCCAGTTTAACAGAATTTCACTCACCTATACTCTCGTTGACATTCTTAATGTCTTTTGATGAATCAGAAGATTGAAATTCGTTTTATTCTTTTCTACATTATATTTTAGGAGGTCACTCCGAGAATTTTCATGTCAAAATCTCGAGGCAAAGACCATCTGAATCGAAACGAATAAAGTGTGTGAGAGAAAAAATTAAATGCTTAAATCAGATAACTCGTTAATGTTAAGAATCAAGAACACCTCATATATAAGCTGTGCGGAAAAAAATATTGTTGTTCCATTCCAAATTCTGTCAGATAAACTTTCTGTCTCAGCTTGTGACTTAAACACACAGTCATTGTAAAGAGGAAAGTTCATAGCCATCCGTCCGCCACAAATTTCCCCAAAAGAACAACTTTAGATTATATTTCACAAGAACAACTAAATAAACTGTGATATAAATTGACCGTCTTGAGCGTTGTTTCCTAAGTAAACCCAAAAGTTTATTTTCAATAATTTTAATGTAAAACAAAATACAACGTGGGCTCTCCCGCTTATAATCTCGAGAGTTTCCAAAGACAACCAACCTGGGGGGCCGATAGTTACGCAACGCTCATAAATATACAACTATAAACCCGAAACAATTCAGAACATATCAAGAGTAAAAACCGAAATGAGCTGATTAACAGTCAAGAAGGGTTTTTTTTAAACTTTGAAAAAGATAAAGCAATTCTCACTCACGTGTCTTATAAACATTTTGTTTGGTTTAGTTTCTTGGTTTCATGGCATGCCAACCCTCTTCAGTTATTTAATGTCAAAGCCATCCCTGTAGAAAGAGAGTGGTTAGCCTATTTAACCCATGACTGTGGTGGGGGAATAAAGGAGTTCATGATTTTGTCCGAAAGTGAACGTAATAGTGTAATTGAAGTCCGAACTCGCTTACTTTGATGTCACAGTTCAGCACGTTAGCCACTACATCATGTGGATCCCCCTATACACTTTGTACCAAGGTAAATATATTATATGCCTCGGTATAAATGGCTGACTTGGTACACGTGTACAGATATTTATCTGACCTTCCACCAAGTCAGATTTCACACTAGGTCATTTTTACTGCAGGGAACTGTTGCATAGAGAGCTTAGTGGAGGTTTCACCGTTTCCCATGAAGTGTTTTGATTGGTCCACCGGAAGGAGTCTGATAATAAAGATGTCTTCCATACAGGCTTAATGTTGCGTTGTTATCGTTACTAATCTAGGCTCATCGGGTTTAAAGAACGTGAAACATGGTTGCAGCAGTGTACTAAATGAGCGTCTAAAAGAAAGGCTGAGAAGAAAATGACTATTTCAATAAATAGGTACGCAACTAAGTTAATATTTATCGTTTTCGTTCTCGATTTAGTTGTCTCCACGTGTGTGTTATAAAGAATATCGGGGCGTGATACAGGTGACACAAACAGACCAGTGGCTGGCATTAAACCACCAGAACCCTGAGGATGGAGGGTAATTTATCGGAAGCTCTTTAAGCGAAAATGACATAACTATGCCATTATTACGTACCTGACGAGACAACCAATACAGTACCAAACGGCTCTACTGATCCATACCCTGGGAAATGAATCACTTAAGGTGTATTATGAATTACAGTTCATAACACCCGAAAACGGAAGGACTCCCGACGAAATAATTCGAACGTTGGACGAATACACTATAGAGGAAGCAAATGAAACATACAAGTCTTCCATACAGGGAGAAGTTGAAACTGTCGAAGCGTTCATCACGGCGCTGCGGACCCTAAGCAAAACGTGTATTTTCTGCGAGAGGTGTGAAGCATCAATACTTCGGGACCAGACAGTCTTAGGGATATGTGACCCGAAAACACAAGCAGAATTGCTGAAAGTGAAATGCATTGACATTTGCAAACTGACTGAGACTGCTTCACAACAGTCACAAGCCCTGAGACCCGAGAAAGGGAATAGAATCAATGTAAGGCCCAAAGAAAAAACGTCAACACAGAGAAGACGAAATACGTGCAAGTTTTTTATATTGCAACATTAGCCCGAAAGAGAGTTGCGTTCAGCTTTTGGCAATTCCTGTTTTAAGAGCGGTAGGAATAACAACTTTGCTGTCAAGTGTAAATCTTCAAAGAAAAAGCACAGTTGAGGCACGTCAATATAACAGTGACAGCAGCAGTAGTTCGGAATACGATCAGTTGGGCAGTGTCACAACAAGAGAGGCGGTGAATGGTGTAATGCAGGAGTTCGTCAAAGCGGAAATGATGGTGTAAGGGAAACTAATTGCATTTCACTTAGATAGTGGAGCTTCGATGAATATATTGAATGTGAAGTATGTGATTGGAAAATACTCGAACCCTCAAATAGGACTCTTGTGATGTGGTATAGTGCAGAAGTGAAACCCTTCGGAGACTGTCGGGTTAAAATGATAAACAAACAAAAAAATGGACGGAAATATGCTGTAAAAATTGCAGTAATACAGGAAATTTACCACTCCTACTTGGTGCATCCACAATCCAAAGGATGGCACTTATTACTGGCAATAATGACCAGTTCAGGCTGGTTGCCGGAACATTGCAATTGGATAAGCTCAGCATCCAGCACCTAGACAAAACCCTAAACCAATTCATTGGTGTATTTAAAGACAAGTTGAGTCAGTTACATTTAGAAGTGGATCCGAGTATGACACCCCATGTTACAGCGGCGCGAAGAGTACCTGAAGCTATCAAGGGTAAATTAAAGGCGGAGTTAGATTGGTGGACAAGAAGGCGATTGAGCCAGTCAATGGTCCAACACCATGAGTGAGTGAATTAGCCCTAATAATCAAGAAAGATGGGAAACTGCGAGACCCAAGACCTCTAAATAAGATTTTAAAACGAGAGTATTTCCAGTTACCTGTGCTGGAAGATCGACTCCCGGAACTGGCTGATAGTAAAGTTTTCTCTGTCCTAGATCTATGGGATGGATTTTGGCATCTAAAATTGGATGAAGAGAGCAGCTGTTAAACATTTGTCAGACCTTTCAGCCTTTTTCGGTGGAAAGTGCTACTATTTGAAATTGATCCAGCGCCTGATATTTTTCAAAAGGCTCTGTATTACAATGTCTCTGACTTAGAAAGAGTAATCAACAAAATAGATGCTCTTCTGGTGGTCTGGAAGGGAAAAACATGGAAGAAGCTATAGGGGATCATGACAAAAACTCATCGAATTATTGCAAAGATGTCGCCCAGCGTAGGAAGCGGTTGAACGCCGAGAAAATGGATCTACGATGAACCTCTCTATCTTTCATGGAACACATAGTAACCAGTGAAGGCTTTCGTCCTGATCAGAAGGTAAAGGCCATAAATGAGATGCCATGTCCAATGGATGTTAAGGTAGTACAACGTTTATAAAGTTTTGTGAATTATCTGGCAAAGTTCCTAACACACATCTCTGACGTGATGACTCCGATCCGAAATTTGATAAAGACAGATGTGCCATGGACATGGTCCGAAATCCAAGAAGAAGCTTTCAAGAGGATCAAGAAGATGGTGAGTGAAACACTGTACTGAGATATTACGATCACAGCAAACCTCTAGTCATCCAATATGACGAAAGTGAGAAGGGTTTGGGAGCTGTACTGCTCCAAGAAGGCCACACTCTGGTCTGCGTCATTCGAGTCCTTACAGACACGGAAACCCGATGTGCGCAGATTGAAAAAGAACTACTAGCTGTAGTCTATGCATGCAAACGGTTTCACTAAATACATTTGGTCAACACATCAAAGTGTCTGAATGATTATAGACTATTGGAGGCAATAATGACAAAGGAATTAGGAAAGTACGCGAAGCGATTGCAAAACATGTTAATGCAGCTGCAAGGATATAATGCCACGATCTTTTATTATCCCGGTAAGATGTATCTCTCAGATACACAATCAAGAGTATTCATCAACGGTCTGGTTCTGGGAATATGAAGATGAGGATGATGTCAGAGAATCCGAATATGTTCCAGTAACTGAGAGGAGGCTGCTCGAACAGCGATCTACCATAAAGGAAGGTAAATGCAAGCAGCTGTTACAGAAGGTAATATTAGCGGGATTACCAGAGGATAAAACACATCTTGACCCAGACGTGAGACCATACTTCAACTTTCAAAACAAAATGACGGTGCAAGAGGAGTTTATTTTTACGGAAAATGAATAGTGGTTTCAACAAACCAACATCCTGTGTTATAAAAAAATTACATTCCTCACACCTACAATAGAAAGATGCTACAGAAGAGTGAGAGAATGCTTATACTAGCCAAACATGAACAGTAATATTAGGGACTATGTGGCAAAATGTCCCATATATACGAAGTATGAGGCGACTAATTCTGCAGAACCGTTAATGGTGCATGAAATTCCCGAGAGACCCTGTTTCTGTTCGAAGGCAGGGACTATCTATGTGAAGTGCATTACGCGAGCAATTTCTGGGAGATTAATCATCTTCAAAATGCTCAGTCAAATATTGTGCAAGATATGAGATACCGGATCAAGTTGTTACAGATAACGGATCGCAATTTAGTGGTCATGAGTTCACCCCCTTTGCAAGAAAGTGGTGTTTCACACATACACCTATCAGTTCTTACAACAGTAGGGCAAACGGAAAAGTAGAATCAGCTGTAACGATGACAAAAACTTTTCCGGAAAGCCATGGAAGATAGAGCTGATCCATATTTAGAATTGCTGGATAACAGAAATACACTGGCTAAAGGTCTGTTGTCACTGACACAGAAAAAATGTCAAGGAGAACAAAAACGCTCCTGCAAACACCTCAAAATGAGAATACATTAAAAGTCAAACCCAGAGACATTAAGGTCCCCAAAGACTTCTCTGAATGGGAGTGTAATGAGAAAAACTCATTCCGGAAGAATACTTAAATCCCCTGTCAGAAAAGAGTACTTCACAAATTAAATTAAGTCAGAGTGGAAGAGCAAGAGGATAGTCTATCCAATGAAAGCCTCTGCCACTCAAATTTGTCTACTTTTTTTCTTTTTCTTCTTTATTTCAGAGAAGGGAAGATGTTGCATGAGGAACAAAGTGGAGGTTTCACCGTTTTCCATGCGGTGTTTTGAATGGTCCACCGGAAAGGGTCTGATTATATAGCTGTCTTCTATAGAGGTTTAATGTTGCGTTGTTGTTGTTACTAATCTTGGCTCATCGGGTTTAAAGAACATGAAACAGAAACCACACGTGAATCGAGATATGCACAGTAGGGTAGGTTGATTTTTCACTTTTTTTTAAATATCAAAAAGAATAATGCACTGAAAGTTGTGTATATACCTATTAAGTACTCATACCAAAAATTAGATCTGAATCTTCAACGGTTTTTTGCTAATTTGGCATGAAAGATTTTAAATAAACACATACTGAAAAATCCTCGATTTTGCCAGATTTGGCCTAGATATTGATGTAAAAACCAAACAATTTCAGTATTTAAATTAGGAAATCTTATTTTATTTTATGGAAATATAATAAATATATTATAACAAAACTTCAAATTGAAAATTGAACCCCTACCCCACCCTGCTTTACCTGTGTCGAATTTGAAATGCTATAATTCAAGCAGTAATATTCGAATATATTGAAAAAAAATTTTTTTCCTGATATGAACTGAAATACAACAAACAAACAAATATGGAAAAACAAATAATTGTTTAATAATTTTTAATATATGGAATCAAATAGTTCCATATATGAGCCCTTAGATGAAAACGCTGGTCTCAATTGTTGGCACAAAACATTTGCAAGTATGTGCCTTGCTTCAAAGCCATACACGGATTGAGAAGCCTCCGTTACTAACTTAACTGCCCGTTCCACACCTTGGGAATGTGAAGGGAAATCTGGCAAGTTAATCTTTTCACCAGTTAACAATGAATTCTATTATTCATTGTCAGAAAAGTCTAGTGTGAGTGGTAGCTCACAGACTCCATTTACTGATAAATCAATTAAATCAGTCCAGTGCACAGCTTTAAAGTTGATCATTGGGATCTTTTTAAATCTTTTCTTGACTGGCTTCCCTCTTCTGAAAGAATATAAAAAAATAATTTGAGTTTAATTTTTAAATGCAATTTGTTCTGCTTTAATAATATTTGGTGAAATCAGATGTAATCTTTAAAATGTTTCAATAAATTGGCACAAGTACTTCAACCAGTTTTGTATGAATAAATATTAACTTAACTAATGGCCCAAATTCTTTTTATACCCTCTTCTCTCACTTCAGGTTCATCAAATTTCACCATTGAAAATAAAACATTCTCCGGAAGTAATGCCAAGGCATTATACTGGAGGTTTTTTAATATAATCCTTTGACTCTCAATTGATTGCTTTCATATCCTGTCAATCATATTGTAAATATAAATTTGCTGGTGATGGAACTTGTTACTTTTTTTTTTAATATCAAACCAGCAAATAGCATAAACATTCACAATAAAATTTATCAAACTATATAGTTTGGTCGAAAGATTCTGTGGATATGCCCCTCGAGTCCATAGGCACATGAGCCTGATGGCCAAAGTTTATCACCTTGTCTGGTTTAATGGACCAATTTTCCACGATGCAAATCTAGGGTCCACCTTACCTCTAGAAATACCAACTGTATATTCATAGAGTAGTCTTTGGTCACTACTAAGGCTATCCATATCTTTCATTCCAAAATGAAACTCCAGGGGATTCTCAACAGCTGAAAAAGATTTTTAGGGTAAATTATGGCAATCATTTGCACATAATTTACCCAATGGACCATTGAATGTAGTGGGGCATTTTGTGGTGCCATCTAAATGTTTGAATAGAGCTCTAAATGGAAGTTCATTTTGATGTAAGGAGCAACCAATAGTGTGAAGATATTTTTTTCCTAAAAGTGTAACAAGTCCACCTTCACAGCCTGTATTTGCATTCGTGTTGTCAACAAGGACAGCCTTAATAGTGCTCAAACTTTTAAATTTCTCCAAAACATCAGCCACTTGCTCCGCAAGAACGGTACCAGTTGCACCAGTATCAGGAAGAACCCTGTGAGTCAAATATATACTCTCATTTGGTGTCTCCTTTGTGATTGTCAAGTGGCATTCAGGTCCTTTGGCTTTTTTCAGAATTTTACTTCCATTTTCCTCCACTGATTCCTTGTAGTGTAGTGTGTTTTTGTCTGTCCTCCCATCAACTCCTATACAAAGAAGATTCTCCACATTTTCATTATGCTTTTCATAGGCATCTGTTTTCACTTTAGCCGTTGCTCTATTTTACATTTATCCATATAGATATTCTTTATATCTATATTAGGGATAAGAAGGCCCATAGCCCTCAAATCAAAGAGCAAGGCATGGGCAAGGCTGGCTCCAAGATTAGAAGATATATCACCCTTGACTAACTCAAAGAGCATACCTTGGATTTTTTGTGAGGTTATAAGGTACTTGGAGAGGACTATCGAGCTGTTTATAATCCTCTGTTTCATCAATTGGAGAAGATGAGTAAGAATGGGAAGAATCACCCTGAACATATGATGTTGAAGCTATTGGTGGGGATAACTTCATACTTTTTGTTGGCTTTTTTGTTGGCTTTTTTGTCAGAGGACAAGTGCAGATGATGTGCTTAGTCTGGCAATTTTCTTTGGTGCATTTGACATTAATATTGTCACAACTTAAAATGGGCAGGTTGCATGAACATGATGATATATTAAACAATGTATCCAACTTTTCCTTCCAGAATTTTGTTTGGGCAGCAGGTAGATGTTTCCTATTTATTTGCTTTACCTTCTGAAAGCATAGAATTTTCACCTTGTTGACAACACTAATTTCCTTTAACAAAGGCAAACGAGGGTTGACAGCCTTCCAAATATCTATCACGTCCTTTGATATTAATTTAGAAATACCAAAACAAGAAAGGTGAGGATAAGTGTTAAAAAATAGCTGTATTGAATTATTTGTCGACAGGTTGGTGGCCCAGTTTTATCCGATGGTGATGGTAAACCTGAAAATTTAATTGCACCTTTACTTCGAGTGGAAACTCCAGTGTTTTTTCCAGCCATTTTTTAATTAAAATATCTGTAAAAAGAATATATATATATATATATATTGTCAGAAAATACACGAAGATGTTTTTAAAAAATTGTAAATAAATTTCGAAATTCAATAAAAAAAGTAATAATATTTACTTACCAAACAACAGTACCGTAGAGTTTAGTTCCAAAATTAACTCGTAAACCGACTTTTCACTTAAAAAAACACTAAATTTTAAAATATAAATAAATTACAATAATTATAAAATGTTTAAATATTTTAATAGTATGTCTACTTTGCGAAATATATATATTTGCGTTAATTATAAGGGTAAAAAACATAAACAAACCGAAGTACGACGGAGAGATAATTACCACCGGTGAAAGGCGAAAAAATATCCGGTAAATAAAACTAGGTTTAGTAAGTCGTTATTTGTATTTTAAACTATATATTTTAATGTATTTTATTTTTGTTTTTGGTCATTTAATTTAACATAATATGAAAATGGATAATAAACTTAAAAATATCAATTATTTAATAAATTTTATCATTTAATTTTCCTTTAGTCTCAGTTTTAATTTTATGGATACAGGTTTCCAGCGTCACCGATATCACGACTAAACTCACAAAATATTATGTCTTTAAATGCGATTTCGCAAAAAAATACAAAATTTTGGAAAAAAATATTTCGCGGGGTAATTTCTGATGTTATTTTGCAACTTTCAACGCATTATTCTTTTTACAGTTCCAAAATCGACCTATCCTAATGCACAGCCACCACAAAAGAGTTTGATTCCATCGGCATTCTCCTTTTGGGGCGCCTCAGACGTCAAGCGATAAACTTAGTCCTACAAACAAGTATTGCTTGGGTAGACGGTCCCCTGGGACCAGGCAGAGACTTGGTACAAATGTATAAACACACTTATTTATTGGCCTATGTCCGGACTTTGGCATGATGGTTAGAGTGTTCGCCAATGGCTCGGGAGACCTGGGTTCAATCCCAGGGCGAGTCATAGCAAAGACTCAAAACTGGTACTTGATGCCGCCTTGCTTAACACTCAGCATTTTAAGGTACGGATCAAGGGTTAAATGGAGCAATCTAGAAAAAGGAGTAGCCCCTCCCCAACACCTTGTTGTAGTAGCTATCGAAAATGGAGCCTTCAGGTCACTCTCGACTACGGTCGCCAACTTTACTTTTTATTGGCCCATAAGAAGTGGAAACAAACAAAAGATAACATATTCATTTTATCAACAACTAGCGGCGCGAAGAAGGTCAACGGTAAAACCCCATTTGGTACAATGAGCGTTTACTTTGAACTAAGGCATGAATTGATGACCCATTCTTCTCATCCCTCGCGTTAAATACCGTGCCAGTTGAAGCCATTTAACTTTGTAAACAGACAATTTTTCTTGGCTGTCCAATAATTGGTCAGGTCAGGGATCTTTCCAAATGGCAGGTAACATATAATCCAGTGCAATCTGTCACATGTTACTTGGGTCAAGTCAGTCTTTTTATCCTGAGAGATGATTTTTTCCTACATTAACCCCCCCTCTCTCTCCCTCTCCCTCTCCCTCTCTCTCTCTCTCTCTCTCTCTCTCTCTCTCTCTCTCTCTTATCATCTTATCGCGTTCTCATTTCGATCTCCTTTTCGTTCCTTTTCTATCTACTTTTCTTTCCTCTCTTTAAACCTATCTCTCTCTCTCCTTCTCTCCACCTCTCTCTCTCTTCATATCTCTTTTTCTTTCTCTTCCTTTTCCGATATCACATTCTTTATCTCCCTTTCTCTCTTCCTCTCTCTTTTTCTCACTTTTTCTCTCTTTTACATTCTTACCTTATGTGTATCTCGCTTTTTTATACCTACATACAGAAATGCTTCGTGTGAATGACCCGGTTTAATTTCTTTCCCCGTGTTTTCTCTTTGTTTAAACATCTGTCTCTCTCCACCCCACTCTCTGTCTCTCTCTCTCTCTCTCTGTCTGTCTCTCTCTCTCTTGCTATGATGTCTTTGTCTCTTTCTCCTCTCTCCCACTTGCGTCTCTGCCTCTTATTCTTTTTTTTATTTCTTTGTCTTTCCATTCTCACTTTTCTTTCTCTCAATACTTATAACATTTTTCGTTTTCCCTCTCTTCTCCTCTGTCTTTCTTTCTTTCTCTCTCTGTCTCTGTCTCTGTCTGTCTCTGTCTCTGTTATATCTCATTTCTCTTCTTCTACTATGGCTTTTACACTCTATTACTATCACCTCCTCAATGGTCATAGTACAAATAAACTTTGTACACATTTTATAAATATCTTGTTTAATCTTTAAAAAAAAACAAAAAACGTATTTTTAAAATTTCATTTCAAGTATTTCATAGCCCATTTTTCTTACCCGCCCGCGTTTTGATAACGGCTAAAAAGCAATTAAAAGAAAGAGAAAAAAAGAAAAGAAATAATAATGATAACGTTTTAGGATTTGGGCCAGAGCAAAGAGACGCGAAAGGAAAAAAGAAAAAATAGTGACGAATAAACAATCCACTTAAAATCTATTAAAGGGGTAGAGATTGGATTGAAGATTCAAGTGGGATGGGTTGATAACTCTCTCTCTCTCTCTCTCTCTCTCTCTCTCCTATTTCCTTTCGCTATGACTTACTTATTCTCTCTCCATCTATACACTCTTATATATATATATATATATATATATGTAGCTTTGTGCTCGACTAAGCCAAGATTCTAAACATCTCTCATGCCCTACCTCCACTTGAACATAATCACGCACGCATACACCCCCACAAAAAAAAAAACACATATATTTACACACACTCACACGCATGCACATACACACATGAATGTGTGAAATATATAAATTGATTGATTAATTTTAATGGTACATCAAATTGTCTATGACTATTTTATGCCGAGAAGTTAAAGAATCTTGTTGATTATACTTTCATATTCACATTTTTGAATAGTTGCTCCTTAAGAGTTTTTTTTTGTTGTTGTTGTTTTTTACACACAGTTCTATAGAATACAAATTATTTTTAAACGAATCTATTTTATCTTAAGATGGAGCCCTAACAGGTACTACCACTCCGGGTTGGTGGACCTGGGAGTAATGGCAATGATGAAGTACTCTACACTCACTCCAGAACTCCAGAACTCACAGACCTTGGGCAAGGGTTTACAGTCAGCATATTCTTATTCCCTCCGACTGGGCGGGAAAGATCTTAAGATAATCTATATAAAAATAGAATGTTATTTTATATGCCATACAGTATCGATTAGTTCGCTTGTCGACTATTAAGGTATTCCGCATAAAATCTATTAAATGTGTTCAAGCTAGATTGAAATTTTGGATCCAGTGATATATATATATATATATACTTCTTTAAGAAAAACAACAAAACCGGTCACATAGGATTATAAATTTATTTCCATCCTGTTACGCATTTTTGAAATTTCCAAAAACACGAAAAAAAATTAACAGGACTTCTTCAGATCTTTTAGATAAAAAAAAACTAGAATAGACACAGAAAAAGTGGTAGGGGATAGATGAGGGGTGAAGAGTTATCTCCTCATTAAGCCCACTTCCGTTTTAAATTTTAATTTCGGTTAGAAATGTAGTAAATTTATTTAAAAAAGATTTTAAAAAAAAATTTTTTAATTACATTTTGACCTAAATTACAAATTTTATATTGAATTAGATTTAAACTTTAATTAATAACCTTACGTAATGATACAGTAATAGATATATTAAACTAAAACAAATATTTAATTTATTTAAAACATTTTAAAATTTCAAAACTATTTAGAAACCATTAATCAGTTACACTTTTTATGCGTAGTACGTATGTATTATATGCTTTTTCACAATTTTCTATCTAACATTTTATTCTATTTATTCATTTACATTAATTCTCATTTTAACTCTATGCTTTTTTAAAAATATTTTTTGTTAATTATCGATAGTTTAAATTTAATTTAGTTTAAATTTTTTGTTAATTATTTATAGTTTAAATTTAGCCCTATTTTTTTTTTATCTAAAAGATCTGAAGAAGTCCTGTTAATTTTTTTTTTCGTGTTTTTGGAAATTAAATTTTTTCGTGTTTTTGGAAATTTCAAAAATGCGTAACAGGATGGAAATGAATTTATAATCCTATGTGACCGGTTTTGTTGTTTTTCTTAAAAAATTTATTGCTCTGTATTATTGTTACGTTGAGCTCTTTACCAGGAAAATTTAAATATTCACTCATGAATAATTTCTTGTCCTGATGGAATTACTCCCAACTCCGGTTTAACTGGACCAAAGAATACCAATATATATATATATATATATATATATATATATATATATATATATATATATATATATATATATATATCCAAATTACACATAGCTGGAAGGAGAATAATTGGATTCATACCTTTCGTTATGTGAAATGGAGTATCGCTGTGTCCATTTCGAACGACGGTAACTATTACACCACGAACTCCTCCAATATACATATATATCATCATCATCATCATCATCATCATCATCATCATCATCATCATCTTGCTGCTGGCTCAGATCCCCTCTCTCTCTCTCTCTCTCTCTCTCTCTCTCTCTCTATTACCATCCGTTTCTATCATCCATCGCTTCCGGCTGGTCTTCAAGGCTATATCCTGTGTTTGTAAAGAGCTGTTGAAGATAACTTCTAGCAGGTCGTCCTATACTTGCCTGTACGTGTTAAAGGGTCCATAGGAGAACGTCGCTTATGAGTATTCCAATTCCTGCTGTAGCTGTTCATTTGAATCTGAAATCATAAAAATTGGGCAGTCATCTCATAAGATGTATAGTAATAACATACTGAATTTTCAAGTGTCTATAACAATTTTAAATGCCTGTACAAAAAAAGTCGGGAAACTTATTGAAGTCACCTCGTAAAATATATTTCAGAACATAGTAGAATAAATATATGTATATATACAATATATATCATAAGTATTTAAACAATCAGACAATTTATTTCTAATCACTTAGTTTTGAAAGAGAAAAATAGGAATATTTCGCTATCAACATAATAAAACTACTATGATAAAATCAACACTTGAATTTGCTATGCATTCATCATGCTAATGAAGTACAAACCCAATTGTCATCTCACGCATTTTTATTGATCCTCAGACCCTCTTCACCGCACGTTGATAAATAGTCTTCTATTCGTTCTTTTTCGTTCAATATTTGCGTTGTGCGCCCCTACACTTTTGTTTTTGTTTTTGTTTTATCTCCAAAATTTGAAACATCTTTAAAAAAACGACTTTTATTGGACAAATATGGGAAAATTTATCAAAATCCAATAACTAGTTTACTTTTTGTTAGATTTTTAAAATTGAGGTGTTTTTCACCCAAAAATCTTCAAAGGCAAATTGTGATGATATATATATATATATATATATATATATATATATATATATATATGTGTGTGTGTGTGTGTGTGTGTGTGTGTGTGTGTGTGTGTGTGTGTGTGTGTGTGTAAACAACTTTTCCCACTTTCATTTTACAATCACTTTTCACAAATATCTCCGCGTATATACAGTGTATACAAGTTTTATATCAAAATTTTTTTTCCGATCCTCCTTTTTACCCGTAGCACAATGATTTTGATAATGAAAATTACTTTCATGAAAGTTTTTTTGTTGGTTTGTTTGTTTTTTTGTTTTTTGTTTTTTTGTTTGTTTTTTGTTGTTTTTTTTTGTTTTATTTATTTTTTGGGGGGGGCGTATAAAACTACGATGAGTAGTGTATGCTAAATACATCATTTGATAGAAAAATTACGTGCGGTTGAAGAGTAAAATATACGAGAAAGTTTGCAAATACTAGTCTTTAATAAAAGTGAGTAAATGGTATACAAATTATAATATTAACGAAGGTCCTGGAATTTTTTTTAATTGTAAGGGTTGACTGTATTTTTAATGAAAGTTTTGATAGTTTATAAAATTAGAAAAACTCGGAAAATTAGTCCTATTTAGTTCGTAATAACCATAGTCATTCAAGTAATATGTTACGATTAACGCCCTCCTCCTAAAAATAAAATTCTTGTCTATTACGGCTGGAGTTGCATTGGTGCATTAGATATTGACGTGAAAAATACAAATGGCGAACCGAGTTAAAACTCCAACGAAGGCTGTTTCGCTTCGTATAAATATCCTTAGGAAATTATTTTCCCCCTTTAAGTACAGGTGAAATAGCAAGACTAAATGGGATCTCGGGCCATAATGGTGGGCAACAAACCTAGAAGAAGGAAAACTCAGAAGTCAGGGTGTGGAGAATTGTGATCGTTCAAGACAAGACATTCTTGGATGAGAGGAAAAGAAAAAGAAAAACCGACAAAATCCTACCTTCCCAATCCAACACCTCACCTTCTGTTTGACTTAACTTTGTCATTCTTATCTCGAGTAAAATATATGAGTCACGAAGAAAGGGGAGAATTATACCTATATATCCATTGCTGAGTTAAAAAGGGGTGAACAGAGAGACTGACAACATTTCTGCCGCCCAATTTTCCTCATTCAATAATATAATATTAAAATGAAAATTGTGCCATCCAACAATTGTTATATAATCACAGTAATGATTTTTTATATTAATCATTTCATATTAATCATTTTTATTATCTAGTTTGGTAAGGCTTTGAATTACTTCGGGTCTCTTAGTTCAGGTGCATAGTCAGATGGTGCAGTCTAACGCCCGCACGTAAAAGATATGTCAATCATCATCTGACGTAATAAACCCCCAGACAGGAAATGGGGTTGGAGTGCGGATGACGTCATTCCCAGAAGAGATGGTCCTGAGAATTTGAGGATTTTGAAAAGACAGTTGAGTTTTCTACCGTTGAGTTTTTCGGATCTCCACCGGCAGAGATCTTAAACACACAAGATGTACCGCGTGTGGGTGTGGGGTCAGCATTTTATGGTTAGTATAAACTTCTAAGAATTGTGTCTGTGTCCTCGTGTTGCTGAGGACCGAAGCCAGAAATTTATAAACCCATTCGTTTATCATGAAATTATGAATATGTAAAGTATAACTTTTCGGTTGTTTCATTGATTTTTTTCCTTTCTCCGATTTATTGCACATTACTTATTTACGTATATATATATATATATATATATATATGGAAGAAAATAATGGATAGTAATCCGACAGTTTGTGAAGAAAAATTGACAACAAGTAATCCAAATAGAAAGGGGAGATTTATTGAGAAACAAAGTCGACACTATAACGTTTCGGTTCTGCTGAACCATCATCAGGTCTATGAGGGGGTATGTTAGTGATGTTAAGTTAACGATGGATGCATAAAAAGTGTTAACTTAACATCACTAACATACCCCCTCATAGTCCTGATGATGGTTCAGCAGAACCGAAACGCTATAGTGTCGACTTTGTTTCTCAATAAATCTCCCCTTTCTATTTGAATTACTTGTTGTCAATTTTTCTTCATATATATATATATATGATATATTCACCTATTTGGATTATATTTTTTCCTGCTACCTTCATACTGTCGGATTTTATCCATATTTACTTTCATATATATATGTATATATATAAGAAAAGTATATATTTGTATATAAATATCTATCGATATTCTTTCCTTGTACATACAGATACGAGTGTTTGCGTTTGTGTTCGTGGTAATGTGTGTGTGTGTGTGTGTGTGTGTGTGTGTGTGTGTGTGTGTGTGTG
Source organism: Sepioteuthis lessoniana (assembly GCA_963585895.1). Taxonomy (NCBI): domain Eukaryota; kingdom Metazoa; phylum Mollusca; class Cephalopoda; order Myopsida; family Loliginidae; genus Sepioteuthis; species Sepioteuthis lessoniana. Next base: position 50,420,536 of record OY757916.1, read on the forward strand.
TGTGTGTGTGTGTGTGTGTGTGTGTGTGTGTGGTTAAAATATGAGATTTATCCACTCATTAAAACCAATAAGAAATAAAACATTGTATAATGTACAAAAATATTGAGAGACTATAACAATATTAAAAAATCAAATATTATTGTCCCTCAACTAAGAGTTTCGTTACACCCATTTTATTTTTTAATATATATATATATATATATATATGCGCGCATGCGCGTGCTCGTGTGTGTGTGTGTGTGTGTGTGTGTGACTCATAAATAAACCATTACTGACGTTGATTCTTTGTTGTTGTTTTTTTTAAATCAAGCCGTGTAATTTCCATAGTTTCAGCTGATGGACATTAAAATCTTACCAAAATCAAAAATACTTTTTGTTTATTTATCAAATATTGACTGCCTATTACAAGTCTTTACTCTGTTGTTACTTTCAACTTTTCAAAGTAAAAGTACCCGACATTTTATTATCTTATCATAGGATAATATTGATAAATGATTAAATGGATTTGTAATGATAATAAATTAACACTTTTATCAATAGAATTACTCAGCGTTTCAACAAAACTGAATACAATAGTTATATAGTAAAGTTAATTATTTGTTCGTATGCGTGCATATTACGCAAAATTGTATTGTTATTTTGAACAATTAGTTTTCGCCTGTAAATTGTCTTTTTTTCTGATCCCATAACATAACGTTGCATATTTCCGACTTGATTTTTGTGATCTTTATAAATAAACGATAGTCTCATAGATAACTTTTAGAAATATAATCCTTAGTTATTCAAATAAAACAATTTCCAGCAATGCCAATTGTTGAGGAAAAGTAGTTTAACGCATATCTGGGGGAATTAGTGAGGGTCATATTTTTTCTTTGGGTTTTAGTCCGAAAGTGATTGCAGTAGTACGACTGGAGTTCAAACTCTCTGACTACGATGTCACAGTCCATGACGATAAACAACGCGACGGGCACTCCCCCCATATAATCACCGGACTTCACTTAATGTTACCTATTCATTCTTTTTGTTCTAGGCAACACGGGGAAGTCCTGCTTGTTAAATATATACAGTATATCCCATAAATACAGGATGTGATTGGTCAGTTGTCGTCAAATTTGCGCAAAAAGGTAAATAATAATCACCTTACTTTTTCAAATCTATTTACCAAAATTACATGAAAATATTTTGAAATAATATAGACTAAATTTATTGAAACAAATCGCCATTGGCTTCAACCACGGTCTCCAAACAACTTCAGAATCTCTTGCAAGCCTTTTCGACGGTCTTTTTGTTAAAATTTGTAAATGCTGCTGTTATCCTTGTCCAATCAGAGTTTTCTGGCGCAAAGTTTTGTTGCACTCTCGCTCAACCGTACCACACACATAATAATCAAGCGGTACTACTTCTTCTATGTGGGCCTCCGTGTTGAGTCTGAGGCCATGTGAGAACTTTATGGAGGCATAAAATCACTATCGCTTGTGACTACCCCAAACACTATGATGTCAACTGGGTGCTTTCTTTTCATCAATAAGAATATAAATCTGTCCTTAGATTGATACCCAAATATTCTGAAATCTTCGGATTAGAGCTTCCAGAAGTAAAGCATGCCGTTTCCAAATTCCTGGAGGAGTGAATTGAGTCATGGTGCCACTTTCCTCAAAGTGCCCAACTAACTCTACTTTGCGGCACAGTAGACAAAACCTGAAACAAATAAAGTGCATGCATGAAATCATTTTAAATGGCGACAAATTTACCATTGCACTCCGCAATTACAACCTCACTGATTTTGTAATAAAAAGGTAATTTTCTTCTGAATAGAATTTAACAGAAATTTATCATTTAAAGATAAAATTGCAATACCTTTAAACTAAAGTAAAATTGCATGAATATGTTTATTAGGCGTGTACTTATTTTTAGACAGTTTCATAATCATATTTTTGTTACTGAGTTTCTGTGCTAAATGATACCGAATAGTATCTATTTTGATTGTATAATTTTCCAATAGGAATAATAAAAATCCTGGAAACAACATCCCATATCTATCTATCTATATATATATATATATATATATATATATATATATATGTAATCAATATTTTTTGTTTACAAAAAAATTAACTTCATTTTTTTTTATTGGTAAGGAAATTCTTCGTTATTGGTAATAATGTGTTTACAAGCTTAAATACCAGTGTTTGGTTGCATAGATGAAGGTTGTTCAAAAATTTCTAAGCCTCACCCAGAAAGAATAGCATAGCTGAACACTTCTGTTGTGACAACACAGTGCCATTTCTTATGAAGTAGAAAAACTGATTTAAGTTATTTTAGTTTTACCATAACAAAAATCCAACTATCTGTATGAGGCTTAGAACTTTTTCAATGGTGCGGGTATATGATTAGTTTTTATCTAAAAGACAGAAATCATAGATTTTCAAAAGAAAAAAAATCTATGATGTTTGTATTTTTTAAGTCATTTCCAAGAGTTGCACAAGTTACTGGTCCTTTTGTTCAAACATTTCAAACGATCCAATTGCAGGCTACGTCATCTAAAAAAAGACTCTTTCCAATGTCCATACTGAACTTACATCTTAGAAAGGCCGTTGAATGCATCGGCCAAAACATCAAGATAGTAAAAGCAAAAACATGAACAAGTATAACTCTTAGTATAATTCACACTTTAAGAATAAACGTATAAATAAATCAACGCATATAATTACAATCATTACATTATAAAAATAAATCTATCGTTTCAAATCTGATCATTGTTTATTTGCTAATATATATTTGCCCGTAAAAAGATTATGTTGGACGTATACACTAATTGATGTTCCTAATTGTGGTCAACCATTCAAATGCTGTTACCATTTAATGTTGCTTATCTTCGGCAATTAGATAAGACCTGGAGTCTCAAATGAACTTTAAAGTAAACATCGTCTGACGATTGAGTAAGATTTTTTAATGTGAAATGATAAAAATACAAGCAATTGCTCATAATAATGTTATGTTGGTAAAAAAGAAAAGAAACTGGACTCTCTCCTAATAAAACAACAAAAAAAAGCAATTAATTTTTACTTTTCATTGAAACTAAAGTAAAACAACTTATTCATTTTAAAACACAAAAAAAAAATCAATAACGTAAACATATATTGGTTTTTTAACACGTGGAAACGCAAAATTAATTGTTTGTTTTAATTTTATTCTCTTGTTAATCAATAATTTAGTCCTCTTGGTAATTAGTAATTTTGTTCTCTTGGTAATTAGTAATTTAATTCTCTTATTAATTAGTAATTTCATTCTCTTGTGAATTAGTAATTTTGTTCTCTTATTAACTAGTAATTTCATTCTCAAGTTAATTAGTAATTGAATTGAAAATAAACGAACCCATTCATAAAATAGTAAAATCGAATAATATACATCATCTCTTAAAATTATCCAATGACTTGTGCTAATTTTAATGTGACTTGATTCAATACCACATTATTTATTTAACAATTTCTGAGATGGGATTAACTATATTACTTGATTAATTATCTACACACGCACACGCCACGCACACGCACATATGGATATATATTTAATGAATTACTCAATATCTAAAATACAAATAAATACATCTTATCGTGATTTCTTATATATATATATATATATATATATATATATATATATATATATATATATATATATATATATATATATATATATATCCGAGGAAAACTGACCAGAACAACTAGAAAATGAATTTATCAGGGAAACTAAATTGAAGTTTTTTCGTCAAATTTATAAGAAAAAAAAGAAGGGAGTGATCTTCATATAAATCCATAACCAACTGAAAACCATTCAAACTGCAAACACGAGTGAGTTCAAGTCTCATTTAGTACTCCGTTAATGAGGCCATGTGCCATATATGTTCTCGAACAACAACAAGCTGGAAACATACACATATGTAAGAACAAAATAAATAAATAAATAAATCCTAAAAAAAAAATACAAATATCTTCATGAACCGACTCATTTTTTTAAAT